>ML779745.1:1046336-1074194 GCA_009831015.1 Picea engelmannii | reverse complement strand
TAGGAGAGGAAAAAAGACAGAAAAAACAGGGATAGGGGGAAAAAAAAAGAAACGGGAATGGGGAAGTTGGGGAAATTTATGGTAGCTGGAAAGTGGAATGAACAGGGGTTGGGGAGGACCGAAAAAATCTCTGATACCACTGTAATATATAACCAGGTATGAAAATTGTATAGTAATATAAAATATAAATAATTGATAAAAGATATGATGATTACAATTGAGAAGGAGGGCTTGTTTATATACCCACACAGGGGTGCCCTTTCACCACTAGACATGTCTTTTGGAGAACATGTCCTTTCATTATTAAACTACTATTTACTAACTATTTACTAATTAATTATTATGTTATGAACATCTATTTATATGTATTTATGTTCATAACACCAATCCCTAAAACAATATTTTTGTTAAAAAAAAAAAAAGGTGTGTGTTTTCATGTCATTTTGTTTTAGGTTGATTGCAAAGTCCTTTATTTTTTGTTTTTCTTTCTTTTGTCGTATTGTTTTCACTATGAAGTTGTGTTCTGTAAGGCATTGGTTGACCTTAATCAATATGGTGTGGAAAACTCTTTTCCTGAATCATGCTTACATACAACACAAGAAACGTTGGGTAAATTGATGGTGTCTTAAAGGAGTTATGCATCTAACCTTTGCAAATAAATAACCTTGGTAAGTGATGAAGTGTTCGCCCAGTGGTCTGGTAAAACCTAAAGGTAAAATATGGTAATGTGGAAAGGACCACATGTACCTCAAGAAAGAGCTAGCAAAACTTCACCTTAACCATCTCATCTTGCAGATAACAGACGTACTCCTCTCCCACTCGCTCAGGGAATCTCTGCCAAAAATAAATCAATTATATAAAATCAGTGAAAAGTAGGAGAGGGTATGAAGATAACTATGTAGGGGATATGGACACTCGGTGGCAGCGAAGCAAGGTCTGTGACTTCAGGGTGACTCTGTCGGGGCTATGGACGTTCACTGGCAGTGGAGCAACATCGCAGCAAGTGAGTGATGATAACTAAAAGGCCTGGTGCTAGTGAATGCTTTACTCAACTCTTGTCAAAAGGGGGCATGGGTCATGGTTAAAAGGAAAGAAGGTGGGATAAAGGTTGAAACCCCATGGGCAGGCCTGGATTCACCAACCAGGGGAATTGCAAACGCACAGATAAAAGAGACTCTGATAAAAAACAAAACCAGTTAAGTTCTTCACCAACTTCTGCATTAGCTAAGCCTGGGGAAGTAACATAGATTTTTCTTTCACCCAGTAAGTCGCCATTTATTGAGCACTCAACACACCCTAAAATCCTTATGAAATTTTATCACTTTTTGGGTACCACTTGTTTTCTTCACTGTCTGAATCAATTTCACTTTGGGTAATGGTTTTTCTTTGTTTTGTTTGCATAACTCTTATCATTAAGTCAGGTTTGTTTGAACTTGTGAAACCTCATGTCTAAAAGAACCTGATACCTAAATTAAGAATTGGTAACTAACATTGTGCCTAACATGTCCGGGTTTGGTGTCGGAAAAAATTCAAGCAAGTAAAGGGACCACATAGTTGCAACAGTCGTCAAGCGTCAGATGAATTCAAGTAGAATGGTAAGTTCATGTAATGTCATTAAATATGTCGCTAGATATTCAAATATTTTTAAACTTAAATTCATCGTGGGTTGATGACGCGGGCACGGGTAGTAATGTGGTCAAGCCGTAGATTTATTGAAATTACAAGGTAAGTTCATTCCTATTTAAATATCTAGAACGGTTTTGAACGAATTCATTATGCACAAAAGTTGAATTCCAGAGCATCCGAAGGAGAAAAGTGAACGTCTTGAGACTGTACCGACCCTCTGATTATCAAAACTAGGTTAAACAAGTTGTAGAGGTATGTATTCAAGTTTTTCAATTCGTTGGACGCAATATATGCATCCAGTTTTCTTGCACAATGTCTAAACTTTGTTCTAGCTGCAAGTAAGATTTTTTCGAGAAAGCCAACCACTAGACGCTCGCCGAGGGCGCCCAAACTAAAAGAATCTCAAACAGGGGAATTTTCCTCTCCAGGGACCACGAGGCAATTGGAGTACACTCCTAGGGCAGACCGTATCATTAAAACATTAACAAAGAAAGATTTTTTCCATCCTCTAGCCTTCGGTGATACAAAAGAAAGCATCGGATCCAAAGTAATGCTCCCACAGTGGGGGGATCTCGTCAACAGAATTAGTCGAGAAGAATACCCATAGTATATCGCACATAGCGACCCGAACGTGAGGGCACTCGATGGCCATGTGTTCATGAACATCTAATGGTCATATTTACACATGGTGGAAAGAAGAACCTCATCTTTCCCTTGCATAGAGGTTCTGAAATGGATCATTGACCGTACGGATGGGAATAAGTGCTTGATCAACGATGAGAATGGCGGGGTGTCAGATTTTTCCTCCCAACGAAAGTCCAAAAATACTACAATCTCAGGGACCCAGAGGAGCAGCTCAACACGGACTTCATGGTGAAGTTCTATGAATTCCATGACACCAGTCGATTGATGGCATCATGGTGGAAGGAATACAAGAAGTTCACTAACCAGAGCAATGGTTGGTATGGGACGATTAACCTGAGAGAGCTATACATCTATTTGATGGCTCTCATCTGTCAGTTGTATGGAGAAAAGGACTACTCCAAGTTTTCGGAAGCATGGATTCCATTGGCATACATAGTGGCGATCTCCGGGAGCAGCTTCAACTAGGGAGCGATAATCTCAAAACAATTAAGCATTTGTGTACAGTAGGATCGGACGCCAAAAGAAGGCGAGGCACCCACTTTCTTCATGGCCTTGTACTAGCTTGATGTCATATGCGCAAGGAATTTATTCATCGACGTGAATTTAATATGGCATGTTGCGGAGCTCTTGGTACACATCTAATTCAGCATACTATGGGAGAACAAGTACAAGAAATCATATGCACTCATCTGCGATGAATTCATCGCTCGTATTCATTTTATTATTTTCAAGAAGGAATTCCCACGATTATCTATAGCATCAAAGTAAATGGTAGCAAAAGTAGGCCATTGGTATTTAGACGGACGATCAACCTACATCATGGTGTTCAGGTCCAACGGAGAACCACATCTCCTACCTGCTCATGTCCCAGACCGGCTCATTGTGGGAGAAATTTGATATCAGACTATTATGTACGGCTACAATGCCACATTGGTCAAGGACAAGAAGCGGGATTTCATACCCTACGGTTTCCATGTGGGGTTCTATCTGGTAAATAATACTTCTCAATCCAAACAAGAAGGGCTTAGACAACTGGAATTCAGATTCCTGACAGGTCGATTCCACAAGCACTAACCTAAAGGTTTGGTCCTCCAACATACTTTGCAGGTGTCATCTTATTGGTCGTACACTCATGATAAGTTTGAGGAGGAAATATTCATGGAGTGTGCCCACGACTAGGATGAGGTGGTACAGAGAATGGCCAATACAAACATGACCAGGTTCAAGGCCATGAGCATGGATGAACAGGTGGAAACAATAGAGCAGTCAACTCAAGAAGCCCTTAGATCCAAGGAAGAAATCAGAGCGGCAGAGACAACAGAGGCACAAAGAAGGGGATTACTCTTGCTAGAAGGGGCACATAGAATCATTGATCAATTGCAAAATGACCTTGATATGTTAGAAATAATGAGGATTCCCATCGATAAACCAATCAAAATCCGAGGGGAACCAAGTGACCTAGATCCGATGCAACTTGAAGAAATCACTGGGTCATAAAACCTTGAGGTTCCACCACCACAAATCATATCACCATGGGAAATTTTGACCCAGCCCAAGATAGCGAGGAAATCAAGAAGAACAAGTGTACCAAATCCCTTGTTCTATTTGATAACAATCTATGATGATGAGGAGAGGTCAGAGGTGTACCTGGTCACTCCAGTGAAAATTATAGAGAAGAAAGAACCCGAGAGAGGATCCACCTTAGGTCCCAAATGCTCCAATTCATATTCATCCACAGAGAAAGCATGAGGTAGAAAGTGCTTTGGACGTTGATCCACTCAACATAACGGGAACCCAAATGGACATCTCGAGGATGAGCTAGGATCAAGAGAACAAGAAGAAGAAATTCCACAATAGGAAATTGGCATTTCAACGGCCAATTACCAAGTAAGTACTGACCCTGCCCCGGATTCCTCAGTTTTGGCCAGTACCTTACCACCCGATGAGAAAAAACCAGAGGTTGAGCCATCGGTACATACATAAGAGGTTCAGGAACCCATCCTTGAACAGATATACACAATCGAGAGCCTGGGAAATACTTTGACTTGGGGAGAACAACAAATCCCTGAACTTGTTGATGAGGTCGCAGATATACAAGAAATCGCCTATGACCGAAAGATGAAATCCATCATGAAGAGAACCACTAATAAGAGGAGGATTATGTTGGACAGTTTGATCCTCATCACCACAGAGGAAAAATTGATCAGCACAGAGCACGCAAATATGTCTGAGCCTATCAACGCAGGGATGGCGATCACATACGCCACCCTGGATAAAGTGAGGAAAGATGAAGAGGAATTGGCCATTGCACTAAAGGAGTTGGGACATCTGCACCATTTGGCGAAATACTAGCAGGACTCCACACAGGCCATGATGTTTTTGAGAATTTTATTCCAAGATGCCTATAGCAAATTCACAAATGAATGACACCTTTTCACTATAGGGATAGCCGACTTCCAAGAATACACCCTTATGGTTCTAGTGACCTGCAAAGATGTGGAAAGATGGTACGAGAAGGCCCACCAAGTAGTGGAAAGAATTATTACATCAGTGCAGTTCAAAAGTGTCGAGTCATCGAAGAGCACAGCATTCAGGTGCTGAGGGATAGCAGCATAGATCGAATAAGGAAGGTGGTCGAATATTGGGTGAAAATGGCCCAATAACCTCAATGGGAGATTCAAGAAAAATGGTCCGATTTCAAAATAAGTTGGGTCAAGATCAATCAGGAGATGAGATACATCGGTCTCCCATAATTCGGCTCACCCGAGGACTTTGTCGACTTGCATGACATAGCCAAACAACATGTAGGAAAAGACTCGGCATGGACTGCAAAGATAGAAAAGGTGGCAAACATGGTTCCAGGTCACATACAACATTTCATGGAGCACTCAATCAAGGCTCTAACAGTATTACAGCAGTTAAGTGTTAAAATAGTCAAGTATCGGGCACGGGCAGTAGAAGTAAAGTAGATCCTTTCGACCCCGATGGACCAACACAGATTCCCGTATGCAACACATGTGAGGAACTCTTCGTCAAATGGTCAGAGTATGAGAAGAGTCATCCACTTTAGTGAAACCATTTGATGACTCTTAGAATATACAGACATGGAAGCCCCATGTGGCGATGTTTTTTTTTACTTATATTGCAATTTCAATAGTTATTTTTAGTTAATGATTTGTTATAAATAAGAGGATCGATCTTTTAGAAACGGTTGATTTTTTTTCAAAGACCCTAATTTTTTGGAATTGTAAAGAACTATTTCCAAACTACCTTAATTGAGGAGTCTTGTTTAGGACCAAAAACAAACTTTTGTTTTTCATCAAAGGCGTGTGTGATTAGATCTAAGGAGGAATTACTTCCTACTTTATCTCATGAATGGATGTTGTAATGAGTAAGAGTTTCTGAATCTATTGATAAGTTAGTTGATTCAATATTTTTTGTAGCTCTTGTTCTTAATGATGGAAAGAAAATCATTGTGTTAACATGTGAGTAGTTATTAGAGCTAAGGAAACTATTTTTGTTTCCATCATTTTATTGTGTGTGTGTTTTCTTTCGATAATTGTATCTCAGTTGATAATTGAAATACCAAGTTGATGTATTAGTACTAGCCTTATCACGGGTGTGAAAATATTTGTCTGCATTCTTGAGAACAAGGGTTATCCCAAGCTCAGCCTTCTTCAGTAGTTAATATTTTCCTTTTACCCAGTTGGTTTATACCAGCGCACATATTTTTATCAAACCCATCTAATAAAGAAAATACAAAAAAGAGAACGTTTAAACTAGAGGAGAAACTTTCATAAGAAGATATCATGTCAATCACTACATAAAGCCCATTGATTATTTGGATGGATCGATAGATCTAGAGAACCATTCCATTATCAAATGTTGTAGAGTATAATTGGGATTCGGTGGCGGGTTTGGTTCCTACTGTTGAGTTAAAGGGATTCAGGACCCCTCAATAGTTCCCTATATGGGGTGTCATATTACCCCTCTTGTTAATGTACCTGGAGGGAGGTATCCCTGCCACCTGGTAGTGTGTTCTTCTAGACAAGCACGTGGAGGGAGCCTCCTCTTTCCTCCAAGGCTAGACTATAGCCCGAATTAAGAACTTGAAGAGTGAGAAGGATCGTATGAAGCTGGTTGTAATGTCCCTAATCCAAAACCCTTTGTAATTGTAAAAATAGGTTGGTGATTTGTTTGTACCAATTGTAAATAGAAATGTGAATTTAGTTTGGTGATCCTTACGTATCTAATAATAATCATGGCTTGTGCAGTTAATGGATTGGATAATTTGAGTGGATGATATGTATTGTTGTGCAAACCCGACAGGATATGGTACGGAACATGGTACAACATTGCACTCAACGACATTGCACATTGGTTCCTACCTGCATCACATTTAAAGATACGGACACAGAGTTGAATCACACAAGCACCACCTGACATTGTCGAAGCCAGGATTACTCACCGGGGGTACTTGTCGAGATTCACTAGTAGCCAGGTTTCATTGTCGATACCTATTTGATCGTAGCCAGCAGGTCATAGGAGATCAATCATTTATGGGTTGGGCTGGAGAGATAGATATTTATTTATGAGATTGATGGCCCATAGATAGATATCGGTACCTCTACCCTTGACCCTCTACAAAGAATAGGAGGAAGGTCCTATAGCTCTACCAATACTCTCCACATCTCTCTACCGATACCTATCAATACCTTTCTACTCTATATGTTATGTTCAATACATGAAATATATGCGTTCTATTCAATGAAATAGTTGTGTTCATTTAATGCCATATCCGTTCAAAGGATACCCCAGAGAGAAGTAACAGCTCACGTCCCAATATTTTTTGCAGTAACTCCCACTTGAATTGGTCATGGTCATCCCAGGAAGTCAACTGGCTATGATCGGCTATGTGAGGTTCTCTATGTGTAGCTTTGTGAGTATCTCTATGTGTGTAGGCATTATGTGTATGTCCACGTGTATATGTAGGATTAGGCCCCATTGAGTAGTCCCCTCCATGTGGATTAGTCCCATTGGATTAGGCCCCTCCCTCTCCCTGTGAATAGTCCCCTTCAATTAGTCCTTGTGACATGTAGCCCCTGTGAGTAGGCCCCTCCCTATGAGTAGTTGTAGGAGTATTTCGGTGAGTAGCTCTACATGCATCTTCTCTTAGTACTATATGTGTAGCTCTACACATGTATCTTCTCTGAGTACTCTTCAATGTATGAGTATGTTATGTGAGGTAGGAACCATGTGTTTTGTATCGATCGGTAAGGCTGCCAATGTTCAAGTTGTGATTCGTCTGTCCCTGTTGGACTGCCCCTCTCGGTCGATGTTGTTTGTTGTCTGTTGTCCTGCCCCTTTATGTCAATGTAGGAAATCAATCAAAAAATAAAGCATCAGCCACTTCCCTAAATTGGTAAACTGGTGTTGTGAACACTATGACTTTGATAATCCAGAAATGGAATAGTAGTTCTCACACTTACACCTGGGGCCTTTGAGAGAATACCCTTGTTCCCAAATAGAGCAGAGATGTCACCTTTGAAATTTGATACTTTGTCTGACATATTCCTAGGCTTAAGTCCTAAGTTCAAAGATGGGTTATTGAAAATGCATTTGAAACAAGGAACCCCTATTCATACTAGCTAAACTATATCTTTATCCTCAAACCTTTTGACCCAAATGTCCAAAAATGTTGTGTCTATGATAGATATTGGGTCTCAATTCTGGTTATGTAATTAATGCTACTATTCTTGGTTTTCTAGTCGCCTTACAACATCTTTAAGAAAACTCATATGTTATCTTTGACTTGTGTACCTTTTTATCTAATGCCCTACACCAACAATTCCTAGACTTTAGGGGCACCAAATCCTTTAGATACCAATCTAATATGGTTCGTCTCTTGATTCACTTAAACTATTCTCACCTAGGGGATATACATCCCATTATGGTAAATTAATATCGCATAGCTCTCCCAGCCTTTGAATGGCTCCCCATGGTGAGGAAGCCAGTGACCAACAAAGGATTCATAACCTATTTTCATTTTTTCATGTATGTTGTCTACTATGTCATTTTCAATGAAAAGCTTCCAAGAGAACAAAGTTATTGTTGGACAAGGAAATGGACTGGTGTATAAAAAGTAGAGCTACTTGGCTCGAGCTAGGAGATCGAAGTACTAATTTATTTCACTCTTTTGCTAACCACAGAAGGAATATCGATACTATTTAGAATCTACTTGATCATTATGGTAAGAGGATCAGAGGACATCTTCAAGGAGCCAACAGGATCTAACATAGAAGAGATGTTGAAGGTGGTCTCTTATTTCCCAAGGATGGTTAATGAAGGGTTGAATGATATAATGTGGAGGTCGGTGACCTTGGAGGAGTTGAGTTATGTTCTACATTCCTTCAAAAAGGAAAATATCCTCTGCCTTCCTGGGGCCCAGAAATGCAGTGATGCGATGCCTTTCACGACAAGGAGTTTTCACTTCTTCTTAGGTGGTTCTCGACTGTCAACATTTATGGACCAAGACAGGAAGAAGAATTTTCCTTCTATTCAAATAGAATATAATGAAACGTACGTGGTGGTGACTATCCCATTGATTTTTCTACCTCGGGCCATATTATACGCATGCTCTACTAAAGCACGCTCTATTGAAATAGATTTCATGGAAAACTAGTTATAGACTAGCCTTTCACCTTTAGAAGTGCCATACCCCTCCTATCCTCGTGTGATCCCTCCGTCCTCCCCCTCCTAACATCAGGTGAGCCCTCCATTGGCACCAATTTTTGGTTTTTGCATGCACCTAAGGAGTGCACGAGGTTTGTTATCAAAAGGAGGGGTTCACACATTCACAGTGTTGTGTGCACTTGAGGAAGTGCATGGGGATTACCTGGAATTTTTCATTGGACCAAGTTATATATAGATGGATGTATATTTATATGAGGTTGAGGACCTTGTGTGGTTATGAGGCTAGTGAGTTGAGATGAAAATAGGCCAGTGCGCCTATCCATGTAAGAGTAATCACACTCAAGTTATTAATATATTACATCGCTATGCGAAAACAGATTAGATGAAAAGAGATGGGGGGATAACTCCACCGGAAAAAGGGAAAAGGAGGGAGACTTAAGTCCTAGGGAATATTTTATTAATATTTCTAGAAAAGTGTAATGTTGGATATTTATTCATCCTAAGTTCTCGTAGATGGGAACAATTCACCAAGTGGCTAAGGTGAAAAGTGCCCAATTTAAGGCATGTGTTGGACAATCATTTTGGATACAGTTTTTAGGAAAATCTTAAGTATGGAGGAGATGCACAGCAGTAGAAGAAAGAAGAGAAGGAGCAGATTGCACAATAAAGGCACATTTAGGATTGAAGTGTGCAGTAAAAGAATACTTGGTAGAGAATAAAGAAAAAGAATAAAGAAAGATAATAAATCAGGAAGATAAAGTGGGCGAAAAGGAAGGACAACAGTTTGGCATGCAAAATATGAGAGACGCGCAAAAGAAGGAAGAACATCAGTTAGGAAAGAAAAAGAAACATTCAAGCAAAAGATAGGAAAAGCATGCTCGAACAATGAGTCAACATGAGTTGTAATGAGTCATAATGAGTTGTAATGGGGTTTTGGTGATAAGCAAGTAGGTTTTTTAGCCCTAAATTGTATATATAAATATGTAATGGGTCGGGTAGAATAGGTAGCTAAAGTTGTGTTGGATCAAAACTAATGTTGTTGTGGAGAGAATATATTGAGGGTGTTAGAGAGAGTCTATGTTTAAAGGTTTAGGGAGATTTTTCAGAGAGAGGCTTGCACTGCAGAGCAGTTGGGAAATATGGATAGAGATATCATGATATATCTATTGTAAGTGTAGTGCGCAAGCCTGAGATGATTGCAGAAAGAATAATAAAAAAGCATGTCGTTGTGTACATAGCCCAAAGTTTGGTGAAGCATGTTAATTATTGTGTCTTCTTGTATTTTTATGTTATTGATCATGAATTTTATCTTTATGCGTAACTAGATATAAATCTGTTTGTTAGATAAGTGATGCATAGTAGTTTTGAATGTTACATTGAATAGTTTATGTTGCAATTTTCAATATGATGGTGATGTATAGCTAAATTCACCAATTAATAAAGGAATAAAAGACATAGGATAATGCACATGGAATAGATAAGTAAGAATGAACATGATAATAGCCTCCCATCCCCTCATTACTACAGAAACTTGGTTCCTACATCCCCAATAGATGCCTCAAGAGAGACTTCACTTTCATGCAGGTGATGCCAAAGGGGTCAGTATATGAAGGATTTTTTTGGTTAGATAACTTGAACCTAGGGTCTTACAACTGTGCACTTACAAATGGTTATGTTGTCAGGACCTGGAATCTTTGATTGAGGAAATGTTTTGGAGGTCGAATAAGAAAGAGATATTAGAATGTCTAGAAGGGAAGGAATGATATTTTTCTCAAAAAGAAAATAGAAACCCTCAAATGAGTGATGAGAAATGGATGCAAAGGTATATGTACACAAAGCTGCATGATATTTTCTTTGGAGAATTTCCAATTATCTTAGCTGAGTGGTTAGAAATATTAGTGGAGAATATTGGGAGGTAACGAACTGCAATGTTGAGGAACTGGAATCCTAAGTTGGTAAGGCAGTTGAATTATGTAATTAATAATACTTCTCGTGCAGTTCATTTCTAGTTGGACAGTGTATTGGGAGGTCATATTACAGAATTTGTAGTGGAATGTACCCAGTAATATAGTGTTGCAGAGAGGGATTTATTCAAGGGTGATTGTAGAAGGTTTATGAAATCATTGGGTACTTGGATAAAGATGATGTTGTGTGAAAAGTGCATGATTACAATGGAGTATGATTTCTAAGGGGATTCACGCACATAGGGGAACTAGGGGATGACAAGAGGATAGTCTAAAGGTAGGAAAGAATTAAGTAATAAATCAAGAATGAAGGGAGGGATTGAGTATGCAGAGAACCAAATAATTGTATCATAAGAGGAAGACGGGTTTGGAGTATTAAAAATTGGAAGAAGCTATAAGAGGTGGAAGATTGGGGCTAGGAAAGGAGAGTCGCACATTGATCCTAAAGGAAGAGAACCATGTGCAATAGTCCAAATCGTAGAAATAACAAACATAGAAGGAGAGGAAGAGGATTCTCAGTCCAGTCCAATAATAGAAGAGCCATTTAATCATGTTCAGACTAGATCTTGTGACAATTTCATGACCCTCTATGTGTCACCTAGATCAGAAATCACATTTGATTGTTTTTCAAAAGAACTTTTAGTTAGAAGGGGGAGATAGAGTAGCAGTAGCCAAAGTAGTGGAAGCATTGCACTAAGTCATATTCATCCAGCATCAACGAGGGGAGGCACTACACAAAATAACATGGCAGGGGTAGAAAACACCCTAAGACTACATGATTTCCAGGGATTTGGGTCAGAGGACCCAGAACAACATATATTTTTCTATGAGACAATTTGGGATGCAAAGAATTTCCAGGATGAGGTCATAATATTGCAGTGTTGGAAACAACATTTATAGGCCATGCATTAGTCTAGTATATGAAACTGCAGGGTATTATGCCAACATGACAAGCAAGGAATTTAGCATAAATTAGATGAGCATTGTTGAAAGAGTTCAAGAAGCCAAAATCTGAGTCGCAGTACATCACAGAATTGAAGGAAATCTAACAAGAGTAGAATGATTCATTTTGGGACTATGATAAAAGTTTTAAGGATTTGATGGGTAGACTGACATTCCAGATACCTAATCAGCTTCACCAAGAATGGTTTATTGCAAGACTACTACCACACATTCATAGGCCATTGATTCAACAGAAGGTTGCATCGCAGCCTGAAGCTTTGGATATTGCAATGAAGTTGGAAGAATATCCTGTAGGAGATAGTGGAGGGATGGTGCAAGTACAATGCGGCTAGCTTCCTTGAAAATTCAATTGGCAGAAATTACAAAAGGGAAGGATAAGTAGGAACAAGTCTAGTGTACCAAATGTAGGACTAAAGGCCACCATAAAGATGAATGACCAACATTTGTGAAATATTTGGAAACTAGAGCATCGAATCCATTACCAGGAGAGGGATACTATGATATATGTAAGAAATGGGAACATCATCCAACTGAGTCTCCATTACTGCAGAAATATCAGAGTAGGCCAAGGAACTTATTTTTCAACTTTTGCAAGTCAGTTGGGCATGAAGAGAAGGATTATCGCACATTTGATTTGATGAGAGAGTGAACTTCAGATATGTATAGTATTCAGGAGGAAATGTTGTGATAGAAGGAGGTGGTCCACAATATAAAAAGCAAAGAAGATTTAATCCAGGAAACTGAGAAGGATTTTGCAGAGGTCGTGGCAGAGAAAAATTTGTTATAGGAGGTAGAGGACCAATAATATGCTTCAATTGTAATCAATCGGGACACTTAGCTCATGATTTCCTGAATCCATATACAACCTACACATATTGTAGAGCATTGGACCATGTGACAGAACATTGTCCTCAACTACTGGTGAAGTGGTAGGAAAGAGGGAATCAGAAAAAGAATCCAAATCTGAATGTACAGAAAATATCAGTTAATAAACGCAATGAAGGACCCAGAATAGCAGTTGTTACGCTCGAAGGAACTAGAACATGGGTTGATGCGACGAATGGAGGAAAGTAGGTTGAGAAATGGGTAAGGAAATTAGTAGGACCAATGTCGAAACTCAACCCTCGGCAAGAGAAGGAGACGTATCATAGGGATAGGAAAGAGATACTAGGACTAGATTGGGTAGCATCAACATCATATGCACCTTCTGTCTATGATCGTACTATGCCAGAAAAGCCACTTGAGAAGGTAAGTACTCTAAGAGAGTTTTTGAGGAGTTTCATAGAATTGATGAAAGATGAGACTGCATTGAATGCATTATGTGAAATGATTGATCATTGCGCATAAGAAAGTGAAATTCCTATTGCACAGAGGGTAGTGAATCAAGTATTGCGCAAAAAGAGGACCAACGGGGAAATCAAATTAAGTGATCAGATTGGGGAATATGATATGGATAAGGTTATTTTAGACTTGGGTTCTAATGTGAATGTACTACCAAAGTAGAGATGGGAAATGATGGGGAATCCAAAGTTGATTTGGTCTCATGTCCAGCTAATATTGGAAAACCAGCACAAGATAGTGTCAATTGGCAGATTGACAGGAGTACATGTGAATGTAGATGGGGTGCGCAGTATAGCATATTTCAGAGTCAACGAGATCGTGGATGATACTTATTCATATCCAACACTAATAGGTTTAGAATGGACCTTTGAAAATCAGGCGATCATTAATCTAAAAGGTAGGAAAATGATATTTGAGGTAGGGGTATTGAAGGTTACTGCACCATTGGATCTAACAGAAGGAAAGAGGTACATAGATCCACTGAGAGGGAATGAAATTGAAAACTTGTATAATATGATTGCATGGATGGATGGTTATTTTAACCCCACTGTAGATGGTGCGCTTAGTTGGAGAAGCATTAACTCTTGTGCATCGAACTCAAAGGAAGGTCTAAAACATTGGCAGCAGCAGATTCATGAAGTATCAACTAGACGATGTGCACGCATAACTCAATAATTGTGTTGGATTATAATGGAGTTATGTGATCCACCGAGATATGATGGATTGACTGATATAAGATCGTTTGTAAAGGAGTTTGAGTTTGAGGTACCTAAATAGAAAATGTTGTTGGCACTAGATGTTGTCTTAAAGGCCACTCCAGCTAGATGGTGGGCGGCACACAAAGAGGGAATGGAAGACCGGTCACAATGTAGAAGACTAATGCAAGTGAGGTTTGGTACCAAGGTGGAGAATATTGTGTATAAGTATACAAGGAGAAGTGACCTAGCATATCATATTGTGTAGTGCAGAGACATATGGGGATCGATACCAAAGAAGGAATGGACGCACAGATTTATACATACACTGGATACAATTCCTAATAACTAGCACCTGGAGCTGGAAATGCATAGAGAAACAATGAACCGGGACAAGGTGATCAGAGGTTCAAACTAACATTCACTTTTGAACATGAATCTACATTAGTAGATGCATCCCTGCAGGTCATTCGAACCAATATATTTTCAAAAGAAGGGTTGATGGAGGTGGTGTTTGTGTGTAGTGTGCATTAGGAGATCCAAGGAATGTAAAAGTCTCTAAAATTCAGGAGGAACGTGCAATAGAAGGGCCAGAGCTTGAATTTTTTGCATACACATAGCCAATAAAGACACATAAGGTGAATATTGGGACAAAGTAAAATACAAAGCTTGTGTAGATATGATATTATTGGAATGATTAAATGGTAGAGAATATTGCATATTTATTTCGCGAGTATCAATATATATTCCCAACTACATTCTCATAGATGAATGGGATAGTTGGTGAGTTAGGAAAGATGAATATACCTTTGAAACCAAACGCTAATCCAATGTGACAGAGACCCTACAGGTTAAATCCAAAGTATAAAGAGAAGGTGAAAGCAGAGATAGACCGAATATTGGAAGCATGAATCATTGAACCAATGGTGGAATCAAAATGGATAAATTTGATGGTGGTACAGGAAAAGAAAACGGGAGGAATCGAGATTTGTGTAGATCTAAGGAAGTTGAATGATGCATCTCTACATGATCCATTTCCAACATCATTCACAGATGAGGTACTAGAGAATGTAGGAGGGTAGGAGACTTATTCTTTCACGGATGGATTCTCGGGATATCACCGGATAAGGATTGTGCAGGAAGACAGACATAAGACTACTTTTGCAACAAAGTGGGGAAGCTATCAGTACATAGTGATTCCCTTTGGACTGAAAAATGCACCTGCAGTTTTTTCAAGTGCAGTTGTAGCATATTTTAAGGAATTTATTCATAGCTTCCTTGAAGTGTACTCAGATGATTGGACTATGTTTATGTTACTGAAATATCACATAGAAGTACTCAGATTAATGTTGGATAGGTGTAGACAATGTCAGATTTCACTAAATATGAAGAAATGTATTTTTTGCGCACCTTTTGGAATTTTGTTGGGCCATGTGGTATGTAAGCAAGGCTTATTAGTGGATCCCTCCAAGATTGTAGTGATTTTGGACTTACAACCACACACTTCAATCAAATAGTTGAGATCAACCATGGGTCATATAGGATATTGCAGGAAGTTCATTCAGGGTTATGCGCAAATTACAACACCTATGGAGAAACTATTGAATAAAGAAGTGAAGTTTCAGTGGAATGAGGATTGTCATAAGGGTTTGGATACATTAAAATAGAAATGAGTGACCACACTAATTTTATATTCCTAGATTTCCAAAAGAAGTTCCATTTTCATGTATATGCGTCTTCCATAGCTTTGGGCACAGTATTATCTCAACTAGGGGAAGATGACATAGATCACCCAATTGATTTTACAAGTAGGAAGATGTCCATATCATAGAATAATTACACCACTATAAAATGAGAAGGATTGGAAAGGGTATATGCACTACATAAGTCTAGAAATTCTTTATTGGGTTCTCATTTTAAGATGTACATAGACCAATCTACACTAACATATTTAGTGAACAAGCTAGTGTTGGGGGGGAGAAAATGTAGGAGGTTACTGATGTTTTAGGAATACGATTTTGAATTTGTTGTGAAACTAGAGAAGTTGAATGCATGACCAGGTCGTTTATTGTGCATGCTATCAAGAGAATATGCAGGGAATCTAGATGACATCTTATTGTATGCATAGTTATTTTCAGTTAAAATGGTGGACGACTACTTTGCAGATGTTGTACAGTTTCTAAGTACATGAATGGCCCCGACAGGCATGAAAGTTGCGCAGAAGAAACAATTAGTGGTTAAAGTAGCACACTATCAATTGATTGCAAGGAACTTATATAAGTTAGGTGTAAATGGAATATTGAGACAATGTGTGTTACAGCATGAAAGGCCTACGATACTCACAAAATCACACAAAATGATTGCAGGAGGACACTACGTAGGTAAATCAACTACACATAATATTTTGTGCACGGTGATCTAGTGGCCCACACTTCATAAGGATGCTAAAGAACATTGTCAGGCATGCGATGTATGTCAAAGGGTAGGAAATCCATCCAGGAGGGATGATATTCCTTTACACCCACAGGTTACGTTGCAAGCATTTGATAAATGGGAAATAGAATTTGTTGGACCAATCAACCCATCAACAAGAAGATCAGGAGATAGGTACATAATTACTGCGACAGAGTATTTGACCAAATGGGAAGAAGCAGCACCAATCATAGACTACACCATGGAGATCGTTGCAAGGTTTATATTTGAGAATGTAGTCACATGATTTGGAGGCCTGCACATTCTACTCAGTGATCAAGGAACACATTTCCTAAATAGGAAGATTGTAGCATTGACTGAGGAATTTCAAATTCATCATCATAGGATTACGTCGTAGCACCCTTAGGCCAATGGGACAATAGAATATTTCAATAAAATTATGTAGAATGCTTGGACAAAGATCTACAATTGAGGAAGATATGATTGGGACTTAAGGGTTCCTACAGTATTATGGACATATAGGACTACAAGAAAAAAGTTGACATGACAGACACCTTTTAGGTCAGTCTATGGCCAAGAAGCAATAATGCTAATGGAGTTTATTTTTCCTAGCCTATGTGTTGCAGCAATTACTGATCTTTTGGACTCTAGTGAAGTAGAGGAGATATTGTCACAGTTGGTACATCTTGATGAAAATCGCTTTGTCGCAAGGTTGCATCAACACGTTCAGAATGTGAGAGAGAAGGAATGGCATGATAGACACATTAAATAGAAAAAGTTTCAAGTAGTGGACTTGGTATTACTATATGACAATAAATTTGTGTAGTATGCGAGAAAGGTTTGAATGCATTGGTTAGGACCATATGTAATTTAGCATGTGACAGAGACAGGTGTTGTGCAGTTGGAAACACTAAATGGAGAATCCCTGGGAGACATGGTGAATGGAAGTCGCTTGAAACTCTATATAGACAGTTGATCGTATGGGCTTTAATCTAAGATGTTCAAGAAAACATGTACCATAATAGTTGTACTATAGTAGGGAGGTAAAATATATGAAAAACAAACAAAAAGTAGAAAAAATGAAGAAAACAAATAAAAAGTGGAAAAACAAGAAAGACTACAAAGATATACATAAATAAGTATGGGAAATAAAGCAATAAGACCCACACAGAAAAAGGGAGTATTGCACAGATAACCAAAACAACGCAAAGGAAGTTAAGTGCGTGAAAATTCAAGCACGGAACAGGACCGTTAAGGGAATTAAAGCATGGAAACGACAGTTAAAAATAAGTAGTGATGAAACTTACTAGAGATGTGTAGTCATAAATAGAAGGTGCCCCCAAGGATCGAGATGGACTGGTAGATCAAAGGAAAATTTTGGAGAAATATTTGGCACTAATGCCACAGTAAGGAAAGTATTGATTGCAAACTCTGACCAGATTTGACAGTTACGTTGCATGTGAAAGTAATTACATAGTTTTTGAAGGGTTATAAAAGTGCATAAGGGCCTCATAGGGAAACGTTATTTTTATTTAGTAAGAGCTAAGAGCATATAGATAAGACTAGAGCCAAACTAGAGTAGAACCACAACCGATAAGGATAATTTAAATAAATCAATCATAGAGAACAATGGCACCACCAAAAATTGGGGCATCGGTAGCCACAACATGCAAGCAAAACAAATAACCATCGGTTGCACTAGTGTTCGTGGAAACACCTGGAGCTTCAACCTCATAGCCGATGTTTCCCAGGGACTATGTACCAGTGAGAAAATAATACCACACCACAAGTTAGACTACCTAAGGACGCCAAAGTCTCGTTGGTTATGCCAGAAATACCACTTAGTGTCATTTTCAAAGGGGACATGCTAGGAAAGGTCGATGCTTTGAAGTTTGTAGACCAAGACATAAAATATGTACAAAAGTTTCCTAAGCTGGCACGGGACAAATATTTATGCACTAAAAGCATACCAGGGACAAGTGAAATACTAGTTGAGCCATAGAGATGGGCGGCAGGGCTAGAAAAATAAGGGATATTGAATTTGCTATAAATCCACATTTTGGTCGAAGTTTGGAAATAAACGCTTGTGTCAAGTTGTTATTGAGTTGCATCCACTAAGGGACATTATGGATACATCCACCAGTATCAATCGACATGCAACTGGTTGCACAGATAACGGGCTTGTTGACAGCAGGGGATGATCCAGAAAAATTATTCGCAAATAAGGTTGCGGAGAAGGCCCTATCTAAAAATATGAAAGAGAAACTTAACACCTTTAGAGGCAAGTGAGGATTAGACATCTCCATCATAAGCAATGATGTAGTGTAATTTACGACACAGGTATTGACCTGCAAATTACTAAGGAAATGTTGCAAGGATGAGGTGTCGACCGCATTGATCGCAGCTGCAAAAAATGTGCATAGGGGTTTCAAATGAGATGGGCCACATTTATGGTAAATTGTTTTTTGGTAGATTGCACAAAATCCTAGGAGAAAGGCATGAAATTTCACTACGCCTGCCTTCTCATAATGATAGCATTGGTCACCTGGAGGGAGCCTGATGAGTGATAGTTTTCTAAGACATCACGTGTATATCATGTAGCGGTGCACTACATTAACTTATGGAATAATACACACTAGGGGAGACAACAATGTCACTTTCTATTTCTACTTTGACACGATCAGGCACATAATATATCACACATTGAACATCACCTTCCATACAGTGGAGAACTATCAATATATTGCATGCTTTAAAGCAGGTATTCACCACATGTACATCCAAGACAAAAGAGACCCTGTGTTCCAATGGATGTCAACAAGATACAAGTTGACAGTGGATGTTGTATGCTTGATTTCCAATGACTAGGAGGAAGACTAGAAATTTCTAGGGGAACAAACAGAGCACCCTGACGAAGAAGAAAAAAATACAATGAAGAGGAAGAACTAACTGAGGGATAGGGTAATGGGCAATGCAATGGCACAGGGAATATGTTGAAGATAGGACCATCGATAGAAGACGCGCATGAAATAGTCAGAGAGAACAGGAAAGACAAGGAGAAGGGCCCAGCCATAGCTACACATAAAAATATGAAATCCCAAAAAGTATTTCCTATCTACATTCTGATAGATGATGACATAGACAGAATTGGCTACCAATTGTAGGATGTCACAGACGAGGAAATTGAAGAAGCATCATGGAAACAAGGTGAACAACACCAGAAGGTGCAGGACCAATTAATGAGGATACAACAACTATTAGAGACAGTGAGGACAACACCAAAGAGAGGCTCGAGTGAAGGACCATCAACAAGCCCGATTGAGGAAGTAGTGACTACCACTCCATTATTTTCAAAGTTAGTCATCGGATGTGGAGTGTTGAGAGCACTAATTCATCTGAACTTAGTCATTTCTTGGATTCCCACAACAGTATTGTAGAGCTTACACATCGTTATTATGTAGGAGATAAGGCTCCATGTAGAGTTAGTGTGCAGAGATTTGACCAAGGTGACAAATGAGAAGGAAGAAATCCAGCAAAAGTATACAACTACTTTGTAGGAGAAGAGAGAAGTTGAAGAAAATTTTGAAAGAGTGTTGAAGGAGACGAATGAGGCTGAGGAAAATGCAGAGAAATCACTAAAATAGAAGGAAGAGATTGAACAAATGACACAGTGGATAAAAACAAATGTCTAAAATCTCAATAAGGAGATCCCAGAAGTACCAATGGTGGTATAGGCCACAATGGAAGAGCAAGTCTCAAGAATCGGTGAAGTCATTAAAGGATCTCGCACCAAGATTGAATACTTGGAATCACACACTATGCCAAGGACACCTCCTGAGGAGAAGGAGAAAGGGGCAAGGATAGATACAACATCGGTGGAAAAGATTAATATTCTAGAACTGGAGTGTGTGATTTTGTGCGACGAGAGTATGCATATTTAGGCACATCTCACGATCAATACAGAGCTAAAGGAGATCGAGGATAGAATAAGAAGAAGACATGAACATGCCTAGAAAACCAATGAAAGAATCAACACTCTATCACCTTCTAAACAGATGATAGCCATCCTTGCAAATAGATAGATATAAAATGAAGTAGAAAAAATGCAGGTAGAGCGGAAGAAGATTCCATGGAAATTGGAACCTCTACAGAACGAAGAACTAGGTATAATAAGGGAATTGGCCACTGTGCATGGCATGAAAAAGAAAGAAACGCAGGAAACTGAGGAGAAACTCACAACCCTGACTTTGAAGTTCATAGAGAAAATTTTGGGAAAAGAAGCAGAAGTAACAAAATAAGTCGTGACAGTAAGGGAAATCCTCCAAAAATTCATGGAGGTATGGAGGACTGCAACACAAAATCCCTAAGTGTCTCGAGAAGAGCCACAGGTGAGTGTTAGGGGCCTATTGGACATGAATTTTAGATACAATTTTGAGGAAAATCCTAAGTATGGAGGAGATGTGCAGTACCAGAAGAATAAATAAAGAGAATAAAGCAGGAAGATAAAGTGGGTGAAAAGGAAGGACAATAGTTCGGTATGCAAAAGAAAAGAGACACACAAAAGAAGGAAGAATAGCAGTCGAGAATGAAAAAGTAACATTTAGGCCAAATATAGAAAAATCACTCATGAACAACAAGTCAACATGAGTTGTAATGAGTCAGAATGAGTTTTACTAGGTTTTGGGGATAAGCCAGTAGGTTTTTGAGCCCTAAATTCTATGTATAAATATGTAATGGGTCGGGTAGAATAGGCAGCTAAAGTTGTGTTGGAGTAGAACTAATGTTGTTGTGGAGAGAATAGACTGAGAGTGAGAGAGAGAGTATATGTTTTAAGGTTTAGGGATATTTTTGCAGAGAAAGGCTTGCACTACAGAGCGGCTAGGAAAGATGAAGAGAGATATCATGATATATCTATTGTAAGTGCAGTGTGAAAGCTTGAGATGATTGAAGAAAGAATAATAAAGAAGTCATCTATTTTGGATGTAGTCCATGTCAATGTTTCATCGAAACCTACACAGGACACCTAGCTAAAGGAAGTAGAAATGAAGCCTATCAAGAAAGGAAGAAAGATTCAATATGTAAGAATGAGAAAATATATTCACACTACTCCAATAAGCTAATCAATGATGATCATTGTGATAAAATGAATGAGTGGAATACACTCATATATAGGAAAAAACATTCCATAATTAAGAAAAAAAAATCAAGCAATTAGCTTTCCTTAGGAATGCATGCATGCATAATAGTGATGATCTAAATAGAAAATCTAAARTAGAACTAGTCAGTTAACTCCCATTGAACTAGTGTGTCGAAAATAGAAATTTCTCCAACAGTCCAAACTTGGGTGAACCACGTTAATTATTGTGTTTTCTTGTSTTTTTATGTGATTGATCATGAATATTCTTTTTATGCATAACTATATCTACATCTATTTGTTAGATAAGTGATGTGCGGTAGTTATGAATGTTACAATGAATAGTTTATGTTGCAATCTGCAATATAATGGTGTTGTATAATTGAATTCACCAATTATTCAAGGAATAACATACATAGGATAATGTGCATAGAATAGATAAGTAAGAGTAAACATGATAATAGCCTCTCATCCCCTCATTACTGCAGAAACTTGGTTCCTGCAACCCCAATAGATGCCTCGGTTGAGACTTCACTTGCATGCAGGTGATGCAAAAAGGGTCAATATTTGAAGGGTTTTGTTGGTTATATAACTTGAACCTAGGGTATTACAACCACGTGCCAACAACATGTAATATATATCGTTGGCTTAAGTGTATTTCAGGGGATAGAACTCATTGTGGAGAAATCAATCATTCATTTTCTCATGTGCAGAAGGGGTCGGACCACCTGAGAAAGGATGATTATTACCTTATATACGGAGAAAAGTGTGTGAGGGTGAAGTGTATCTAGTGGTCCACTTCATGAGAACATCATGAATACTTAACATAAGTCCATATTTCCATAATAAAAAATATTTTTTTTATTGTCCATTTTACATATTTTCTTCACATCATATGAAATACAAGACGTGTATATAAATACGTGTGAGGAATGTTAAGTCGTGTTCTTTTCAAAGGTCGTGAATTATCGTTGACTTATCATTTACATAATAATTTCTATTTACATAATAAAAAACCTATAACATATTATTAAATAATAAGAAATATAATAAACTAGGTATATTACAAGTCTTCCCCCCTTAAAAATGTTTTTTCCTCAAAGCATAGTTATAAAAGACTTATCTCTTGCTCTGGATTGTAATATTGTATCTTCATTCATCATTCTTGATTCAATGATCATAGAGGACATGAGACGATAGAATCCTTTCAACACTGAGCAGAACTTTCGAATTGTAAAGGAGTTTGCCCACCCTAATTCGATATTTTGTGAAACTGTGTGTTTATAGGGTCCTTGGAAAAAAACTTGATGTATTTGACTCCCCTGATAGCTTCCACTTTGAGCACCACTTGTAGTGGAATCAATATTATTCAAAATATCAATAATTTTTTTCTATTGATACATTGATTGGTTGAAGTATCAACTTTAATGATTAGGATGTTGATAAGGCATCCTTGCAACTTTATATTTACTTCTTATACATGTAGCTTTTTCTTGATTAACTTTTGGAATTGAGTCTTGTTCGTACCCCTGGCTCATTTGTACTTCAACATTTGAAGACCTATTTACATTAGTTGGATTTGCATCATTTTTTAGTTGTAAGGTTGATTGACTCGGTATTAACTCCTTTATACATAATTGTGATGTTTACATCTGAAGACTTCCCTAGTTCCATAGGTTCAGTCATTGTCTCTTTATCAACCAATGATTCTTTGTTGATAAGTTGATCTAACTTGTTCTATAGTGACTTCTTATAACTCTTTAAATTCTTAATTTGCATGAGTAAACTTTGATTATGAACCCATAGGCATAAAAGTTCTTCCTCATTATCTAATTTTTCGACTTCACTTATAATATCTTAATTTTCTGGATTTTCATATTTCATCTTTTTTGATTTGTTCAAACAATTTCCTATTAAGGTTACTTAGGCAGGAGCTTTCTTCCTCTTTTTTGGTTAATTTCTCTTTGAGACCTTGATTTTCTTGTTCTGAATTTGTATTCTTTTGTTTCTTGCATTTTGTCTTCCTAATTTGTACTCATAAATTTTGATTATGATTTGTTTATCGTGATATTTCTTCATCTCGTTCTAGTAAGTATTTGTTTGTTTTTTGTTTTTTGGTTTTTAGTTCTTCAATTTGTGCAATGAATTCTCAATTTCTCTCTTTGAAGTAAAGATTATCTTTCTTTGTTAACCCGTTAAAATATTTCTCCATCTCAATTTCAAACTGTAATTTTCCATTGATGTCTTTATAATTTCCTAGTTCACCTTTTAATATTAGTGATTACAATTGTGAGTTATCTTTATATTCTTCCATAATAAATGATTTCCCACAAATCAGACAGGAGCATTTCACAAAAAGGGCATTTAGTCCAAAATGTTTCCTCTTTTTCTCTAGATTATTCAATATATGTCTCATTTATAAATATGTATTCCTCCTTTGAATATATTGAATATACTTATGTTTCCTTTAAATTTAATAAAAAGTATTAAGCAACTTTGATAATTCCCTTTATCTCTTAAATCTTCACACGGAACTTATCACTTTTTATTTAAAATAAATTGTAACTTTGTAATTTATGAAAAGATATATTTTTCTTTGAATACCCTCTCTTCTTACTTTTCCTTTATGAATATCCTTTACACAAGTTAATTGGGCACATTATCACTTTTCTAAAATATATTTTGACTTTGGTTGAATTATTATTAGTGCAAAAGACTTAGGTCATTTACTTTTTGTTTTGGCTTCAAACCCACATGTATATAAAAACTTGTAAAACGTTACCACTGTAAAAACAAAATTAATATGGTAGGGAAATACCATGGGCCAATGGTTTACCAAAACCATGTCCTGTAAACCACCAACAGTAAAATCATAATTAACTCTTCCTTCTCCTTTCAAACTTTTTCTTTTAAATTACCTTTTCTTTTTTTTTATTCTTTCTTTTTTCTTCTCCCTTTTTTTCCTTTATTATTTATTTTTTTATTTTATTTGTATTATTATTGATATATGGTACTTAACTTATTCTTGCAGTGGAAGGATTGTTTCTTCAATGATAATTTTTGATGAATTTTTTTTAATGGAAAAATGCTCGGGCGGGTTGTCGGGCCCATGAGTAATCTCTCTAGGTGAGAGATTTGTTGTCGAAGAGGCAGTTTGTCAAGCCCGTGAGAATCGTTTATGGGTGATATTTTTGTTGGGAATTGTTCCCTATTGCATTGGGAATTAGTTTCAGGGCTCTGAGACTTCTTGTCTAGTCTATTTCTAGAACCCTAGAAGGGAAGTGGGGTAGTCGAGGGATTGTTGAGCAGAGATGGGGAACACTTCCTTGGATGGAACGGGCACGTGGGGAATGAGAGACTGTGGGTTAGTTGCAACAATGGTACCTTGGACTGAGAAATTCCATTGATTACAATACCTTAGCCTGGCATTAGGAACCCTTTTTCCCTGGTGTAGTTAAGCCCCAACTCGGGGATGACCTGTTGTTGAAAGTAAATGAGCAACAGAGTCTATGGTTGGGAGGAATGTCTGCGTTTTGTTGCAGTTGGTGACTTTTCATAAAAGATAAGTGTATTTGTGTGTTTGTCCCATTTATTGTGTGCCTTACTGTGTGATTATTTATCTATGTTTAATATGGATTTAATTCTTGTATGTTGTTGCATACAAGTAATTGATGTTATTCTATATAATGTTGCTTGAACATGTAAGTATGGTGTTGATAGTTAGTATTTGTACTTGTGCATGATTATGATAGTTGTTTTTAGATTTCTTGTTAAGTTAACCTTATGATAATGGTCATGAGTCTTCATGGAGAAATTAGATTGGTCATGTGCATAGGGAAATACTTTGTGTGCACAAGAGGTTGGATGTGTTGATGCACGCAAGGAAATAGAATTGTCGTGTGACGTCAGAATGGTTGCACGCGTAGTTGTTTTGTGTTAATTCTGTTGTTATAAGTTATGTGGTGTGACTCGATTTTTGGTTAATCATGTTACTTCAAGTAATAATGAGCAGACTAATGGTGTAGAGTAGGATTTGTGCACTAGATTTTGGAGTAGCATTGTTCAATAGTAAGTTGGGTAATGTTGCAATTCGGTATCAGAGTAGTTTGGTAACAAGGTATGTTACATAATGGTATCAAAAGTGGTTTGATTGGTAACATGGAGGTTACATTATGGTATTAGAGCTATGGTTTCAACATTGAGCCTACATGGACCGAGTATCTAGTTAAAGCAAAATTTGGACAGGTAAGTGGTCGAATTTGGAATTAAAACGTGGCCATGGTGAGCATAAAATAAGAATGTGTAATTGTGTTCCCTAAATTTCAAATGATGTGGGGTGTGAGACTGGAAATGTGTAGTGAACAATGGTGCACGAGAGTGTGCACTGAATATGGGGGGATACGTGGAGAAAAATATGTGGTGCATGGAAAATACTGATACATGGTGTATATGTTAATTATTGGCATAGCTCATTGCCATGTGTTGAATACCAGTTCCCATGTGGGATTTAGAAGAAAGGATTCTAACAAAATGGTGTAGATTTTTCATGAAGTTGTCTCATGAATTCATCTAACAAATCTTCTTGCCTGCACATTTTGCAGAATTACCAGCGATTAGAGCATAACAGAACTAGCGCAAAAAGTCAAAAATCATGGAAGATACATAGAGAGATTGTATCCATGATGATGAATTCGAGGATTTGTTTGTCGGTTTGGGTGTTGATGGTACAGAATCCAAGGAGGAGCACATTAACTTGGTAGAAAATATAAAGGGACTATAAAAATATGTCCAAATCTATAAAGTTGATAATGAAAGGCTTATGAAAACCAAGGAGAACCCAGATGACTTCAATTTCCAGTTGATGCAAAGTTTGGAAATAATAGAAAATAAAATGGATAAGGAGACAGATTTGAGTAGATCAATAAATCATAGGTCTCATGATGAGAAAAGAAGAGAAGAAAGAAGTGATAATAGGCATCATCACCACTCACCAAAGTATTCTTTTAGGAAAGCATGCAGTAGCTCAATTCCATCTCATGTCAGAAAGCATAAGAGAAAGATTGGGGTGGATGAGCTACAAGGAGAAATGACTAAGATCAAGCCTCCTACCTTTTATAGTGAGCAAAAGAAGGATGAAGATGCGGAGACCTGGTTGATAGGTATGAGGAAGTACTTTCAACTGCATAATTATTTTGTGCATGAAGAAGGGAGAATTCCATATATCAACTAAAAGTAAAAGAATCAATGTGGTGGGATCAGTTCGTGCAAGTGAAACATATTGATGAAAAGAAGGTTACTTAGAGGGAGTTCAAGAGGTATTTTCAAAATAAATGCTTAACCAAGAGATACTATGACATGAAAATGAAGGAATTCGTTGAACTCAATCTTGGGAGTATGACAATAGATGAGTATGAAAGAATATTCTTAGAGTTATGTTGGCAGCCAATTCAATTTTTTAATTTACCTTAAAAGTTGCCTACACCCAATTTGTCTTCTAACGAAAAATCATCGTCGCATTTTGCAACTAGACTTTTGTTTTATTTTTGCGAAAATTACAATTTGATTTTTATTCAGTTTTCACAACTGAAGGTGTGAAAACCCATCTATCGTTATTTGGACTGTCGTAGTCTTTTATTAATTCTCTGAAAGACACTTTACCATTGGCCTATCATATGACTGCAAAGGTTCTTTCAAACTATGTCCATTTCATTTTGATTGCGCAAGTTGATTTATAAGCCTTTAAGCATGAAAATTTATTGATTACATTTGGTCCTATAAGGGTTATAATTGATTTTGGTTTTATGTGCTTAGTTCTATGAGCTTTTGACTTGTTGATTGTATGAGACCTTTTGTTGCAATGCTCTAATAAACTTTGAAACATTGACTATGCAACAAAGCGCATTGTTAATATTATGAGTTTGATTTAACATGGAATGGCACTAGTCTAAGTTTTACAAAGGCGCATTGGTTAATCTTTCGGATTTCAATTTTATGGTTTGAATCGTTGATTGGCGCATTGTTTTATTGGCTTGATTGAACGACCATAGTTTCAAACTATACATCGGCATATTGATATGATTGTCCACCATTTAAAATTTGGGTTGGCCAAATTATGTTGAATGTGGTTATGATTGATTGAACAGGGTTGGTACTATGCCATTAATGTTTTGCATGGCGGTGGTAGTCCCGCCACCTTCACACACATACCATTAATCCATGTCTCTTTGAGTGTTGCAGCTGTTAGCCGTGATCATTCTCGACCCTGTGTATCGTTTTGATTCAAACCCTACCATGCTCAGAAGCTATGGCTCTGGTTGTGAGAGTCGAGCCCAACGGGTGCCAAGCACTGCTGATGTTTGATGGC
>ML779745.1:1025640-1046236 GCA_009831015.1 Picea engelmannii | reverse complement strand
GTATTACTTTGCTATCTAAATCAAATTCAAATGATATAATCTTATTACTGTCATCTATATCTTGTTTCTTCCAAATAGGTAAAAGACATAACAGTTGTTGATTCAGTTTGTGAACGATAGCTTTGTCTTCTTCATAAATTGAATTGTTATATATAAGTTTGTTGCATAATAGGTTTCCCTCTTGCAGGAATTTATAATCAGAAGATTGTTATGATTTTACTTTTATGTCTTGTTTGTCCTGTAACATACTTCAAGAAGCAGCATAGATGATCGTTTACGAGAAGTTTAAGGACTAATTGGTGTGAATTTCTTCCTCCAACCAGCTTAAGAAGCCATCATACACAGGACAGACTTGGAGCGTTTCCATGTCAATTAGAGTATTGTTTACTGTTTTCATTAAGTAATTTAATATAGATGTAAGTTAATTAGATTTATATTAGATTGTTTAATTTTAGTAATTATATTAGATTGTTTAATTTCAGTAATGTTTATTTACTTTTCATAAATATAAAAATAAAAAAGAGATCTTTGGCTGTTTTAGGACAGCAAGCACATAAGTTTCACAGGTTTTATTCAAATCAGTAGATTGTCAATAGTGTACATTTGTGAATAAGAATGATTATAGTTGATAATTAGATAGTTTATTTGAGTTATTAGAAGTCTAATTAGTAGTTTGTAGATAGAATAGTTAAAATAGTTTATATATTAGTTCCTTTTTACGTTTTATTAGTTTCTAGTTTCCTTTATTTTAGTTGCTTTCTTGTATTTAATCATAGTTAGTTTGTTTTATTTAGTTTAGTTAGATCACTTAGCTCAGATNAATTCTCTCTTTGGTTTTCATAGAAGACCTTAGAGCGGCCAACGGAGCCGTTAAACTCGTCAGGGTGGTCCATTCCAAACGGCTTGGGTTATTTAGACAACCCCGGACCGGTTCCACTCTCCCAGTTGACGGACGGTCAATTTCGCCCGTCAACAAGTTGTTGACATATGTTGCATTCATCAAGGATGACCAAGTTAAAATTCAGAGGTATCTAAGTCTGTTTCCCTCATTCATTAGTGACAAGATACAATATGATGATCCCAAGACATTGGAGGAAACCATAAAGTGTGCTAAGTGTCTTTATGAATAGCAAAGGGGAAGACGGATTTTCCAAAAGGATTGGGAAGACAAGATGAAAATCAAGGTGGAACATAGGAAGAAGGGGACTAAGCTGCCATTTTTAAAAATATTGCACATGGACAGCCGACTCTCAAGGAGCCCAGAAGAATGGAGATAATGGGGAAAACACCATGGAAACAACATATTCAATTATGGGGTTGAGGCGGAGATCATATGCAGAGAGATTTCCCTCGAAGAGGTAAAAAAGTGAGGATTGTGCACATTGTACAAGAATTTGTGACAATTGAAGACATGGAAAGAAATGTACCTAGGATTTACGTAGCCCTAGATAACAAGCAAGTTGAGTTTCAATCGCACATGACTGAAGTGGAAGGTGATATTAATGACCAACCCATTACTATTTTTATTGATTCATGAGCTAGTCATAGTTATCTAGATCCTAAGATGATGGAAAGATTCCAATTTCCGAGGAACAAGCTTGGAAAATTTTGGTTGGTGAAGTTAGTTATAGGGGGGAAAAGAAAAATTAATGAGATGGTTAAGGCATGTCCAATGGAAATGAATGGACTACACACAAAGGATGATTTGAATATAATACCTTTGGGATCCTATGATTTCCTCATTGGTATCAATTGGTTGGAACAACATCATGTCATTCTAGACTGTTACAATAAGGCATTTACTTGCTTGGATGATGTAGGGAACTTAAGAACAGTTCAAGGAATTCCAAGATTTTTAACCATCATAGAAGTTACAACTTTGCAATTGAAGAAAATATACATGAAAGGATGTCAAGTATTTGCAGTGCACATGGAGGAGGCACCTAAGGATAAAGTGTCATATGTTGAAGAATACACAGTACTGAAAGAGTTTGAGGATGTACTTAAATAAATGTCAGGGTTTCCACCGAAAAGAGGCATTGATTTCTCTATAAATATGATGCATGTAGCAGCACCCGTATTCAATACTCCTTATAGGATGAGTATGTCGGAGTTGAAGGAGCTGCAAATGCAACTTGAAGAGATTATGAATATGGGGTATATACGCCCAAATGTGTCATCTTTGGGTATCCCAGTATTATGTGTGAAGAAGAAGGATGGTACATTGAGACTTTGTATTGACTCTACGTAATTGAAAAAAGTAACAGTAAAGTTGAGAAAGTGCTCACTTTACCAGTGACAAATTCATTATTTGGGTCATATCATTTCCAAGGAAGGAATAGTTTTGGATCCGAAAAAGATAAAATTTATTCAGTAATGGTCGACACCAAGAAATGTCACAGAGGTGAGGTCCTTCATGGTATTTGTAGGTTATTGCAGAAGGTTTATTGAAGGCTTATCAAAAATTGTGCACTGTTACAACAAATTTTGCCTCACCCCATGCAACTTGCTTGGATGGCATTTATATTTCCTTATGCAGACTTGAAGTCCCCTTTTGTACTTTCCAGATCCAAAAAAGCACATTTTTCCACATATATGTGCCCTATCAATTAGACAACAAGCGTATATGCAAGTTTCTCCACTACATCACATGTACATCGAGTTTGGTGCTAAAAATTAAAAACTATGTCGGTTTCCATGCCATGTCACGAGATCCATGATCCTTGACCTTCCATATAATGGAAATGCTCTGACTCGGCCCTTGATACATATCCAAGCCTTGAAGGAGATTGAATAATTCAACTTTGAGAGAAAAGACAGTCTGGAGAAATTTCACTTCATATTGAGTCTACATCCCTTTGTCCTTGAAAGTTTGAACTCCTTGTTCAGCCCCCAAGCTCTTCCTTATTTGTGATGGATAATCTCATTGACTCCTTTATATCAGCTTGCCTTTAGTGGAGGATTTAAGTGGTGTAGGCCCAGCTAGAGTGACTTAATTTCTCAGTTCTGATATGTGTCGTTACAAAAGTTTTTCACATATATACTTCTGTCGATTATTTTAATAGAAATAATCTTTTCTCGTCCAATTTCTATCTTGAAAATATTTGAATTATTATTCCATGGGTATATTTTTCATGTATGTTAATGGATTATGCTAATATATATGATAACATTATATATTATCACTATATGCTTGTGTATCTTTGTTGGCCCGAGACCAATTTTTGGAGAACCTTGGTTGTGTTTGACCGTTTTTGGGACTTCGACAGACTGGCCGAAGACGGAGCACCCAGCAGAAGCAGAGACCGCAAGATCTTGCCCCCTTTTATAGGATTTTTGGTTTTAGGGCTTATGTAACAGGTATGAGATGTCGGCCCATGGGTCCACCCATTCTTAGGCCCCATTTGTAAATTTATAAATAAGTAGCTAGGCATTGTAAGAAAGGAGGAGAATATCTAAGTTGGCTTTGTGCAAGATATGTAAAGGTTGCTAAGTGTGATTGGTTGTGAAGGATCTGTGCATACTATGTGTTAAGAACTTGCAGAGCTAAGTGCAAGTAATTGTAAGAAGGCTTTGTGTTGTGCCAAACTTGGGGAAGGAGGATCTAGCAAAGTGCTCATAGATCTCATGTCCTATGTGGAGTGGGTTTTGTGGCTCTATGCATGTAAGAAGATTGAAAGAAGATAATAAAGAAGAATAAGAGTTGGTGGACATAGCCCCACGTTGGGGGTGAACCACGTATATCTTGTGTTGTGATTGCTTTGTGTTCTTGATGTGATTTATGCTTAGTGTTGAATCTTTATGTATGTTGGATGCTTCTGATGTACTAGCTTAGTGCTTAATAACATGAATGAATGATAGATCTGTTTGATGTTGTGTGCTAAATGTTTAAATATGATTAGATCTTTTTGAATATTGCGTTGTTCTGTAATTAGGGTTTTTACCTGTGATGTGAATAAGGGTCAAAGACTAATGAACGTTAATTGTTAAGTGCTATGTTAAGTATTGTGATCACAGATCTGTGTCCCAGCTAGGTTGTAGACACTTGAGTCCTACAACCTCCCCTGCCTCTACCTCAGGTGAGACTTCATCTGCTTTGCAGGTGTTGCCGAAAGGGATAATAGTTAGGGTTTTGTTGGTGCATTGTTGAATCGTTGAACCCCAGGTCTGCCCATGTGCCAACAAATGGTTTTGTTTCCAGGACCTGAACCTGTGATTGTTGGGAACTAAAGAAAAGGGAAATCTTTGTGCATAGATCTATTTCTCTAGTGCGTAGTACTCTACTTGACTTGTGAAGCTCTGTGCTAAGAAGAGAAGTCTGATCTAAAGAAAATAGGTAATTTATTAAAGCTTTGTGCTTTGATAAAGGTAAGATAAGTGGAAATTTTTGTTTCGAAAGAATGCATATAGGTATGTTTGATATGAATATGAATAGATCTTATAGAAATAGTGGAAGATATGTTATTCCTATGCATAGAAAGAATTTTTGGACTAACAAGTGGATGCAGGATCCCAAAAAGAATTTTTTGCAGATCCATCATTGTGATCCCGTTGCACAGTACAGGAAAGGTTGGGGATCATTTAAAATAAAGAGAGGATTGACATTATGTTATAATTGCAGAAGACTGGGACATCTTGCTAAGGAATGCCCTGGTAGAGGTCCTATTTGCCTTTGTTGTAAATACATGAAGTCTTAGATTGTCCTAGAATGATTGCTACAGTTGAGAAGATGAACATGAAACAAAAAAACCATGAGGAAGTTCAAGGGACTAAGAATATGCTAAAGAACCATAAGGAATCCGAGGCTATATTATTGCAGATGAAAGAAACATTGAATGATCATAGAGACATCAGTTTATCAGAGATCTTAAAACAGAAAGAGTGCATAGAAAAAATAATAGGAGACTTCGACATAGACTGTGTATTGGACGCAGAAACATAGGTTAATATCATGACAGAAAGTACTTGGAAAATTTTAGGAAAGCCTGCTATGGTTCCTTCATTGGGAGGAATAGGATTTTTTAAAGGAAATATGATAATCCTATGTGGAAGACTTACTCGTGTTCCTATGAGTGCTCACGGAACATCGATAGGAGAAGAATTTGAGGTCATTGAGTTTGTTGAGAACATCACTCCTTTTTCACTTTTGTTAGGAAGGACTTGGATTGAGAGAGATCAAATCCGAAGGAAAGTAGAAGAGGAAGCTATAGAACAGAAAAAGAAAGAATTAAAAGATTTCATGGCAAGGAGAATAGTGCGCTTAATAGAAGAACGGGAGGACAAGTCAAAGCAAATAAGGACCAGAGATCTGGCTGTCAAAGTTGAAAGAACACAAGAAGTCTTAAATAACCTATCCATGGAGGAGAGTAGAGCCCCTACTCCAGAAACAGTAAGAGAAAAAGTATTACCCTCAAACCCTGTGAAAGACCCTCAGCAATGTTAATTTATTATGCTAAGAGGAGATAAGAAAAATAATGGAAAGAGGAATCCAGAGACGCATATCACAGGAAAGAAAGCAAGAAATCTCAGTAAGAAGAAAGCAAAGCTATAAAAATTGCACGAGGTTCCAGAGAGGACTTCGCAGAAGGAAGGCTTGCAGAACTTGAACCTCGTCAGAATCCCAGAACAGCGCAGACTAGCACTTTTCCATGGAGAAGCAATATGACCTTTGGAGGCGTCTCTACCATTAGAACGATGCTCCAGAATGGATAGAAACACAGTTATTGCTAGAAAGATCACCATTGGACCATTGGGACTGCGCCATAATGGATGGAATTGTATTGATTAAGGAATTCCTACCCATTAGAGGAATATGTTATGACGTTGTCTATTTATCCCGTCGAATGTTGCACCGAGGACACTTTTGCAAATTGTGATTATCTGAGCCCACAAAGAACTAATTGCTTTGGTGCAGTGATTATTGAGACCTTGCCACCCATTCTGCTTACCTTGAGAATTTGACCACCTATCCGAGACATTTGATCACAAGTGTGCATGTCGAGCGACCTTAGCACAATAGATAAATCTGTCGAAGAGATTTTGATTGACCTCATGGCTGAGAAGGTCATGTCCGCAGGAGCACAGGCCTCATCAACGAGAGGATTGCAAGCCTCCCCATCAAATACACGTCGATCTGGGCCATCCTGAACTGTAATAGAGAAACAGAGCAAGTATCACGATGACTCGGAGAACATGAAGCTCATCTCCTCAGTCCTGCCCGACTATATCCCACCTCTAGCTGGCTCGGTTAGTTGTGACAGCGTCCCGAGGGACTTCGACTATACACTAGTCATTGTGTACCTCACAAAGGGGATACGTGCAGTTACACTGCAATTGGGACATATTATGACGCTAAATATCAGTGATTTCAACTTGGGAGACCGCAAAAACTATGTAATGCTCGCAAAATATAAGTACTTGAAAAATAGAAAAGGGAAGAAGTCGAAGATAATCCCCCAGCCGTGGACCATGGACATTGCAATATCAACAATTCTTAATGTGATGAAGATACCACACTTCGTCAGACATCAATATGTTAACATGTGCGTTAAACTCCTCTTGTCATGCTACCATAGCGGTTACCTGTAGTTGGATAAGCGCATCACTGTAGACTCGGCGTTGATCCACTGGATCACTGGATTGAGCATGCAAGGACCGGACCCTCTGGATTTTTACCTAGGGAAGGCTGCAGACCCCGCCCTGGAGCAAACGAATAAAGGACACCTACAGTGATGTAGAGAAGGGGAAGTGGGGCTACAAGGTATCCTCCATCCAAAATGGCACAGTATACCTAGCTTGTCAGATGATATCCGGCAAGCTCGTCGGGAAGAATAGACCAATGCAAGTCACGGGGTTTGTCGTCGACCTCACAGGAAAATGCGTTAAAGGAATGGAAATGAATTGGGTGAGCTACCTCATCAACCAGTTGGATCAAGATTGTCATGAAGCACAAGAGCAGGGCTACGAGTTTCACTTCAGTTGGTTGATAATTATCGTTTCCTTCATCACTTGGGAGATTTCGGAGAAATCAACCTTCCCTGAAGTCGAACCATCTGAACCACTGGCCGCGAGGTTCACTACCCTCTTCTATTCGAGTGACATGGAAAAGAAATGGTAGTCTAATGAGGTGTTCCACACCTATTACTTGTAGATGAATAGGTCCATTGAATCATTCCCTCGCATGACATCGAATACACTTCATAGGTTCAAACCAATAGCGAAGTTATGTGCAAACAGGCACTTCATTTACATCACTGCGTGTGGAGATGAACACAAGGAAGAGATCCATTCTTATTACAAACTCACCGAGAAATATATGGAGGAAATAACCAAGGAATGGCTTGTATAATTCCTTGTACCAGTCGAACAGACAGAACTCTCCGACCCCGACCTCATCGGAAGCCCTGTAGTCACCCAGGAAGAGTATGATGGACCAGGAAATAGCAATAAGAAGAAGAAGGAAGAAGTACAGGAAAAGCACAGTGCATGAGAGGAGACTACACCAGATTCACCTTAAGGGGGAGGAGGTGACAAAGTAGACAAAGAAGAGGACAAAGGGGAAGAAGACAATCAGGAATGGGGTGAAGTAACACCGCCTAAATATCCCCTTACAGAGATAGGGACATCCAAGAAACGAAAGGTTTCTCCAAAGAAACCCTCAGCACGGAAGAAGTCATGTGCCAATAAGCCCCACTTATAGACTATACTTACGATGGATGATATTGACCTCATCATCGCAGTTGTATCAGATACTTCTGAGGACATTTTGCAGCGAAGCGAAGCTAAATATGAGACAGTGTATGATAGGATTGAGGCGAAGCTCAAAGGGGTATAGGAGGATCTTTATTCGAGCCACGCAGTGTCTACTGTGTCGTTTTCATCAGGGAGCATAGAAGTAGAATATGAGCCTTCCCAGCTATGTAGAATAGAAAATGCGATAGAGGCTCACCGTCGTCGGGTCCAGGAAAAAAAATAGCAGGCCACAGAGGCATTGAAGAAAGCAAAGGAGGAATCCCTAGAGCAACATCGGGTTGTGAAGCAAGAGAAAGATTACCTCCATGAGAAATTTGTAGAGGATAGAGAGCAGATCCAGAAAGAAAAAGAACAACTACTTGCGGAGAATATTGGAGTTAAATAAGCAGTCGCTAGACCACTTCGCTCTGTGTCGGGCCTGGTACATATGGAAGAGGAAATGGGTGAGAGCCAAGTAGGGAAGCTCGTTGAAGCCATTCAGCAGCTCCAAGCAAGAGTAGTAGAACTCGAATTGCAAGTAGTGTCGAGCACTCCGCAGGAAGTGCGATATTAGAGGGAAGAAACTTCCTGGAGTGCAGTTAGAAGAATCAAGGCACTAGCCTTAGAATGCAAGCAACTCAGAAATTGAAATGCGAAGAGCTATGAGCGCCTTGCAGAGGACACAGAACTAAGGACATTGGAGTCATAGCTCCAGGAAGAAAAGAAACAAGCAGTAACAGTACAGGCACAATTGAATCTACTGTCATCGGTTGAGAAGATGAAAAGGTCACAAGAACAGCGCGTAATTCAGCAGCAGGTCCATGCCATCCAGAGTAAATTCATGGAAGTGACCCAGAGACTTCAGTCAGTACAGAATGAAGCCAGCACACTTTTTGAGGAGATCGAAGGACAAGGTGCACAGATGGAACAAGTGGTCATCACAGTGGAACAGTGCTTGGAAGGACCTTTCACTAAGAAAATCATTCAGGAGTTCGTCGAGCAAGAGGCTCTTGCGAAACACCAAGTTGAGGTAGCTCGAGCCAAGCAAGAGTCCTTTGAAGCAGAGTTTCCCAAATCAGAGTGAATTGGGATGAGTCATAGGTGAGTGTTGGGGGCCTGTTGGCCCTCGACCAAGTTTTGGAGAACCTTGGTCATGTTTGACCATTTTTTGGACTTCGACGGGTTGGTCGAAGATGGAGTGCCCAGGTGAAGCGGAGACCGCGGGATCTTGCCCTCTTTTACAGGATTTTTGGGTTTAGGGCTTATGTAACGGGTATGGGATTTCAGCCCATAGGTCTACCCATTCTTAGGCCCCATTTGTAAATGTATAAATAATTAGCTAGGCATTGTAAGAAAGGAGGAGAAGATCTAAGTTGGATTTGTGCAAGATATGTAAAGGTTGCTAAGTGTGATTGGTTGTGAAGGATCTATGCATACTATGTGTTGATAACTTGCATAGCTAAGTGCAAGTGATTGTAAGAAGGATCTGTGTTGTGCCAAACTCGGGGAAGGAGGATCTGGTGAAGTGCGTGCAGATCTCTTGTCCTATGTGGAGTGGGTTTTTTGGCTCTGTGCATGTAAGAAGATTGAAAGAAGATAATAAAGAAGAAGAAGAGTTGGTGGACGCAACCCCACGTTGGGGGTGAACCACATATATCTTGTGTTGTGATTGCTTTGTGTTCTTGATGTGATTTATGCTTAGTGTTAAATATTTATGTATGTTAGATGCATCTTATGAGTAGCTTGGTTCTTAATAACATGAATGAATGTTAGATCTATTTGATGTTATGTGCTAAATGGTTAAATATGCTTAGATCTTGTTGAATACTGCGTTGTTCTATAATTAGGGTTTTTACCTGCGATGTGAATAAGGGTCAAAGACTAATGAACGTTAATTGATAAGTTCTCTGTTAAGTATTGTGATCACAGATCTGTGTCCCAGCTAGGTTGTATACACTTGAGTCCTACAACCTCCCCTGCCTCTACCTCATGTGAGACTTCATCTTCTTCGCAGGTGTTGTCGAAAGGGCCGGTAGTTAGGGTTTTGTTGGTGCATTGTTGAAGCATTGAACCCTGGGTCTACCCCTGTGCCAACAATCTTGGTTGTTGAGTACAATTTTCAGGTATAGAGCTTTGAGATTCGTGCTCAACAGTGGTCTTCATCGAACGTCTAGATGAGGTAGTCTCTTGGCTTTGTCTTGTTAGCATTTCATTTATATAGCATATTTTGGATTAGAGTTGATTTGTGTGTTTCATTCCATCTATTGTGTTTTACCCCATGCCATAGAGAGATTTTCCTCATAATAGAACTGGCAACAATACTTGGGAATGATCTTCTTTTTGGGGTTTGGAGTTTTTTTCTCCTTGATTTTCTCTCTGTTAGCCTGAGTTTCCTTGTTGCTTGATTGCTTGATAGCCTATTTTTAATTTGCATCTGAGTTTATTGGCTTAACCCTTTCCCTGGTAGTGTTTTACTAGGTATACGTGGTTTTTCCCTTGAAAAATGCATACATACGCAAGCTATCTTCATTTAGGGTGTGTACATACGCGATTTTTGCTCAAATAGTCACGTACATCAGCTCTTTAGTCTTGTTGGTTGAGTTTGGTGCTTGTTGGGTGAGTTCGGTTGGTTGTTGAGTCTTCTTGGGTCTCTGTCCTGACTGTTAAGTGCTTACAGAGTGATAGGCAGCCTTCTTGTTATTGAATTTTTGGGTGGTATTATTTCTTATCATATTTTTCATTGGTTGTCCTTGCACATTAGTCTGAGTGTTTGCTTCTTGGTATTCTGCTTGGATTGTCTCTTTTTGCTTGCAGTAGGGTCTGCATGTGAAGTTGTTATTCATTCCTTGCATTTTCTTTTCTTTATATCAAAAATACAAAAACATTTTCTCATTTTTCATTATGTCATTTTCTCTTTTGATTACTTTCATTGATTTCGACACATGTGGAGAGACTGCATTTCATTGAAATTGTAGAGACTGCATTGGAAACGTTGCATTTAGAAGCATACCATCTCTTTGAAATTCAATACTAGTGCTTAGCACTATTTTTATATTTTATTCTTTTATATGTTGAGTTGTAACACCATCAATTTCATGACCGCACCTCTTGAGTAAGTAGAATCCATGAAAATTAATGTTGATTAATTAAAATTGATTAGAAATGATTGTATTTTTCAGGGTACACAAACAAGTATAGGACATAGGGACTTGGAATAGGATTTTGTGAGTAAAATTCTCCAAGGATATTAAACTAAACATATGCGTCTGACCAGGGAGTGGTGAAACCCATTGTGTAATTAGTGACGTCGGGAGACTCTGCTCACACTGGAGTTAAGCATGAGTTCACGCGAAGTTGGTTGCAGAGATAGCCCTCTAATACCTTCTTAGCGTTAGAGATATTTATGGGGTTCTATTCAAATTTGGGGGTATTTCTAGTACATTTAACTTCATGAGAGGCGGTGCATTCAATATTTAGGGCTTTGTTACCCTGCCCATACGATGATCCAGGTGGATATTGGTGGCCACCCACCTGTTCCAATTGGATCCTCTTATCAGTTCTTAGTTCATCATGTTCTTTTGTACTTCTTTGTAATTGTGGGGTCTACACTTCTAGGGTTTTTTGAAGCCCTACACATCTTCCATGTGGATACCGATGGCCTCCCACCTAATCCAACTGGATTTTTTTGTATGTTTCATGTCAGTACATCTTGTTGTACTTCCAAGACCGTTTTGGGGCCCTAAACAGTGTTTTTTTTACTTTCCATAGTTAAACTGTAGACATAGTCAAATTTTTATGGTGTAATGCGTATTTCTTGAAAATACATTTCCAACGAGCTATCATGCACCTAAAGCGAACATTGTATGCAAAAGTTACAACCCCAAGAAGTTAATGTACCAACTTACCCAAACAGGGCCCACATGATTTTTGGCGTTTCATCTCCTAGGGTTAGGTTTTTGGATGTCTAGGGTTTTGGAATTCATGTTTATCATAAAAAATCCTTTAGAGCCTCATTGTAATCGTCTTCTGGCGAATGAACACAGCTACCACATCTCTTCTCAGAGATAAAGTTGTCACCATTCTAGCGAGTCTTGCACTCTATATTTGTACAGTCTCTTTACAATTCTTTCATTTATAGAAATCAAGTATTGTTGTATTTCTTTGTTTCTGGAAATTTTCATGAGTATTTCATTATAATTTATCTACTTTCATTTCATTCCGAAAATAATCCGGATCAATGGTATCAGAGGAGGCTTCTCTTGATCGTTTTTCAACGCATGTCCCTGACGAGGTCCGAGTATATCCAATTGGGTCTCGAGCTTGTTTCTCTTGAGGACAATCACTCTCGCATGCCCAAGAAACCCTCGATGGGAGCAGAAAATAAAAATGGAGGAGCAGAATATTCTATAAACATGTTGCTTCAGCAAGATCTCACGTGATAGAAGCATGAAATGATGGAGAATTTTGCACACATCCTTCAACACCTGTTGATAGCAACAGGGGCATCTTCATCAAGCGGCCATTTTGGAGGAACCTCTCCCTTCAAGGTACAAGTTAATTTTGATATTACCATATTTGAAGGTCAGATAGATGTGGATGCCCTAGAAAAATGGTTCTATCTATTAGAAGGTTATTTCTTTGTTCAAAATTTTTTCGACAAGGAAAATATCACCTTCGCACTCCTCAAGGATCTCCCCCATGTCAAACATTGGTGGGAAACTTACTAGGAGAAAATTTCCACAAAGGAATCGAGAATATATGGGGCCAATCCCACTTGGGATTCTTTTTGGATGTGGTCAAAGAATGGTACTATCATGTTGATAACTATGAAGACCAGTACATGAGATGGACCACACTATGGCAGGAGAAGAGCCAAACAGTACCGGAGTTCACAAATAATTTCCATACCTTGCGCACCAAGCTAGGTATCAAAGACTCTGAGTTCCATCTGGTTTTAAAATTCCGTGGGGCTCTGCATAGATACATCTAAACCAAAATGGATTTCCTAAACATCTCATCATTGGGAGTTTCCTATCAATATGATGTCAAAATCGAGCAGAAATTTAGGCACCTGAACAAATGGGAATTCAAGTCTGCAAATCTGCAACAACCAAAGCATGGTAAAGACGGCCCTAACCAACAACCTCTAGACACACAGACCAAGAAACAGGACAAGAAGAGTAAAGGGAAGACAAAGAATGAAACCGGGAAGTGGTGTGACTTCCACAAAATCCTCTGGCACAACATTTATGAATGTCACTCGAAACATGTATTGGTGGTCGAGGTCAAAGACACAGAGTCGAACCCTATTTCGAAATCTGATCCAGAGAATATTGAAAAGAGATAGATCATCGACGCCATGGATGATTTTAAGGATGGAAATTTATTTTTAAATGTAGAAACCTTGACGAATATTACTAATCCTTCATATGCCAACTATAAATGTTAGGCGATATTTTTGTAAAAATATTCAAATTTCTAAGGATTTTATATAGTTTGTATAAAATTTTGGCGATATTTAAGGTAAAATAATTGTATCCTAAATAATTTGGGCGAATCATTTTTAGAATAGCAAATCTCTTTTTGGGAAAACCATGGAAAATTAGCCCATGAGCGAAATTTAGCCCCTAAAATCATCCCTAAGATTCGACGCAAACCACACTGCAATTGTTGTGACCACAACAATTCAACCAGAAGAATCAGTAGATCCTGAAGAGGGGGAGCGCCTCTTCCATTCACGGATGTGCGTGAAGGGGACCCCATTACATTTCATTGTTGATAACGGCAGCCAAAAGAACCTCATCTCAGCTAAGGTCATCAAATAATTGGGGTTGTTGACAACACCACACCCACAGCCATACAACATCATGTGGCTTCACCAGGGATGATATCTTTGTGTCAGCCAGCAGTGTTGCTTGTCCTATGGCATTCATCCCTTCAAGGATGAGGTAGTGTGTGATGTTTCCCATCTTGATGTCTGGGATGTTGTTTTAGGCCAACCATATATGTGGATATGTCATGATGTCTATGATTCTAGACCTCGTAGTGTAATTATTACTCTAGGAGGTCATCTCTATAGGATACCAAAGGTAGTTCCAACTATTTCTCCACCAAAACAGTGTCGCAAGGTAATCTCTCATACTGTAAAATTCATCCTCTTCATAGTTTGTTCAAAGGATGCACAGAAGATTGCTAACACCATTGTAACCTTGACACCTTATATCCAGCAAAAACATATTTTCATAGAGAAATAATATATTGTCTATTCACCTACAATGGTGCCTACACAATGCCCCATCAAACACAGAGACAACAAGTTGGTGGAGCATATTCAACCCCGCCAGCAACAGTTTTGTGACAGTCTTCCATAGACCAAGTAGCACAACTTATCCAACAAGGCACATAGCTCACCAAGCTTTAGATTCATAAAATTCTTTCCCCTCTTCCATGGGCACTCAATGCAATGGAGACCATTGCTTCCTAACGGGGGAGGATTGATCCAGGTGAATATTGGTGGCCACCCACCTATTCAACTGTCTCCTCTTATTAGTTCTTAGTTCAGCACGTTCTTTTGTACTTCTTTGTAATTGTGGAGTCTAGACTTTTGGGGTTGTCTGAATCTTTACACATATTCCAAGTGGATACTGGTGGCCTCCCACCTAATCCAACTGGCTTATTTTGTATGTTTTCATGTCAGCACATCTTGTTGTACTTCCAGGGTCGTTTTGGGGCCCTAAATAGTGTTTTTTTACTTGCATTCAAACTATAGACTAGGTGATATTTTTATGGTGTAATGTGTAGTTCTATAAAATACCTTTCCAACTAGCTATCACGCGCCTAAAATGGAGATCGTATGCAAAAGTTACGACCCCGGGAAGTTAATGTACTAACTTACCCAAACGGGGCCCACATGACTTTTGGTGTTTCATCTCCTAGGGTTAGGTTTTTGGATGTCTAGGGTTTTGGAATTCATGTTTATCATAAAAAGGCCTTCAGAGCCTCATTGTAATTATCTTCTGATGAATGAACACAATCGTCGCATCTCTTCTCAGAGATAAATATGTCACCATTCTAACGAGTCTTGCACTCTGTATTTTTACAGTCTCTTTACAATTCTTTCATTAATAGAAATCAAGTATTGTTGTATTTATTTGTTTTTGGCAATTTTCATGAGTATTTCATTATAATTTCTCTACTTTCATTTCATTCCAAAAATAATCTAGATCATACAGTGGACCAGACTTATGACTATTCGCGTGTGCATTGGTTATATTGTGGTGACTCCAGTTGCTTGACATAGGTAGCCACATAAGTTACTTGCAGGGGTTATTCTTTAGGTACCCTAAGTCAAATAAGGGTCGGATAGCACATAGCCTTTATGGAGGATTACCTCTCCGGTGGGATCTGACTGACTGTGTTGTTAAGCCTACAAGGGCCCTTATAACTGATTTTGATACCTCCAATATTTTGAAGGGAGTCTTGGGCCCCTCTTGGGAGATACATACCTACTCTAGTGAGGGAGGCCCCTTTTCAGCCACTATATCATGTTTGTGTGTATTTGAATTTTTTATTTATTTTGGTATTCTCTATGATTAATAGTTGTCCCTAGGATTTGGTTTTATATCTCAAGTCTTGAGTCATCATGGAGCAAGACTAGCCTCCTCACAAGTCTCTTCGCTTGCTGAAGTTACCACTGCATCTTGATTATTTACCAAAGTTTCCTTCTAAAAGGCGTAAATTTAATAAATGTGGTACATATATCTCCACCTCCCATACTTGTGATAATCCAGTTATGAGTACTTATTCAAACCCAAACATCACAGAGAGTCCCTCGACTCCTATATCTTATGTGATTAGTGGGATCCCTTCGACTCCTTCAGCCTCGACGGTTGGGGTGTCAGAGATCCCCGCCTCTACTGCTACCCAACCTGTGGAATCTATTCAACCCATAGGAACGAACCCTTTTGAACCTCTTTTTGGTACACTAGGTTACAATTCTCTGTTAATACCTTCATTCTCTAATCCCTTTTCTTTTGGTATGCCCAACATGACGTCGCAACTCTCATACTCCATTCCAACGGTTAATGTGAATCCTAGTTTTGGACCTATGGGCATGGTTTATTTGTATGCTCCTCTCTCGTTTAGTGGAGGCCATATTCCCCAAACGAATCCTACATTTATAGGTTCGATTCCTCTTTCTTCTGGGCCTAATCATAGTCTCAATGCTCCTAGATGGAGTGCTCAACCGGTCGGATAAGTCACTTCCTATATTTTGTCCTTTATCCCATCTTCCTCCATTCCAATTCCGACAAACACATTTATTATGGAAAATCCCCCTCTGTCCTCTGGAGTTCCATCCGGAGGGAGTTAGTTTCACACTATGGGAAACCCCTAGCCTGGAGCCCCTTCGGTCGGGGGCAACGTATATAACCCTCATTATCTCTTTTCCGTAGGTATGGTGCCCATACAAAATTTTATGAATCATTTTGAAGGAGGATATTATTCTACCAGACAGGGCCATGGCATATACCAAAAACATGAATGTCCTACCATCCCTCCATCCCAATATTTCCTAGGAGCATGGGCTCAGACGTCGCAACCCTGGCTCCCTTTTTTGGCCATGCTTAATCTTCTAGATATGTTAAAATTAATGAATGACCATGTGCGTCATGATCCTCTATGGCCCCCCATCCCCCCAAGATTCCTTCGAACATTCCAAAATTCGAAGGAAATACTGGAGAGGATTTGTGTGATCATGTCACTACTTTTCATATTTGGTTCTTGTCTAACTCCTTGAATGATGATTCTATTCATTTGAGGCTATTTGAACGCACCCTCATGGAGGTCGTCGTGAAATGGTACATTGAGCTATTGGGGGGAATATATGAAAACTTTAATCAGATGGTTTTGGTCTTTCTCAACCACTTCCATTTGTTGGTTCATTATGATGTCGGCATAGAAATTTTTTCGGCCCTCTGCCAAGATAAATCCACACATATCTTGTACCATATCCAAGAGTGGCATAGACGGAAGAGGTTGATCAAAGCCTACATTCCTCCATATTTTTTGTTGGAGTGGTTCTTTAAGTCCTTATTGCCTTCTATTTTGAAGTATGTTTCTACATCCATAGTAACATCTAAGAAAGAAGATATTTTCAAATCCCAACAATTAGACCTCGTATATGCTCAATCTGAGATGTTGTATGAAATTCTTCCTGATGCGTCATGGTCAAAATATGACCCTGGACAAAAACTTGGGCCTCATGTCGATCCTTCGGCTTCGTCCTCCAATCCCACTCAGTCAATGGATGTGTATTCTGTACAGTTGTCAGCTAACCCAAATGGTAACCAGAAACCAAGAGGGAATAGAAGGAAAGGATGAGGTAATAATCATAAGGGTGGGAAAAATAATAACAAATCCAAGGACGATACTAACAATGATAGATCGAATAATAATGTTAGTGAGGGAAAGAAATAAAAATGGAAGGTGAAGTTTCCTTGTAAACTTTGTAATTATGATCACCTTACCCACCTATGCCCTAAAATAGAGGAAGCCTCGAGGCTCTTATCACAGTCTCCCTTTGTGCTAAAAAATATGTTTCTGCATAATCAGCACATGGCCTTGGGGATCTCCAACACCGTAAATGTGTCAAGCGGGATTCAAAACGCCTCGACACATGAAGGTGGCCATATATGTATCAATATGTTCAAGTCACAGATGTATGTAGCCACTCGATCTCATGATTACGCTTCTTCATAGGTTTTTATAGGTCCAGAGTCTCCTCCTCCTCCTGCGGAAACACCTTGCAGATCGAAAATTCGGAACCTCTACCTTGTATTCCGAAAGGAGTACTAAAGCGCTCTTCCCACACTCCTAATGCTACAGCTGCCCATAAATATTCAATTGTCGAATATCTGGGTCAAACCCCTTCTGCAATGATGGCTTTGGAGGTGCTCCAGACGTTTCCTTCATAGAGGAACGCCTTGTTATATTCTTTAGGATCTCTATACCCATGTGGCTCAAAGGTTATTAAGTTTGACGTCACGGATGTTAGGCCTCGCTTACCTTACCACGTGGCCTTTCAAATCCATGTGAAGTACATGAAAATTACCATCAAACGCATTGTAATTGATGAAGGTGTTGTGATGTGCATGATGTCCCCAACTTGTTGGAAAGCCATTGGCTCTCCGACTCTATCCCAATCTATGACTATGTTGACCGCTTTTGATGGGCGTATGTTCCAACCCCACAGAATTCTTTCCCTCTTTCCTGGTCCAATTAGGTGTAAATATAGAGGAGGTTGATGTTGAGGTGGTTGATGCACCCCTTGACTATAATTTACTACTAGGGCGTAATTGGACTTATGCCATGACAACAGTCATGTCATTCGTTTTCCGCACTTTATGTTTTCCTCATAAAGGGAAAATAGTGATGATTGATCATGTGTCCTTTGTGCACGCTAGTCCTAATGCATTAGTTGGACCTTCGGTCCCTGAGATAAAAAATTCTCTGTAGGAAATTGAGGATGTTGGTGTCGGAATGTATTCCTCTATCATGGGTAGCTTTGATCATGGCACCAATTCACCACATTCATTCCATTTCCATTGATTCTTCATCGTCGATGAGGATTGCTCCTTTTTTTACTTTGTATTTCAATGACCCTTGGACCCTACCTTCTCTGAATATGTTATACGAAGGTCAGTCATACATTGGGATGGAAATTCCACTATCAACAGCAGAAGTTGTGTATCAGTCTATTCTTGATGCTACTGCTGATTCGAATCCTTCCTCCTCTTGGAGGGATGAGGTGGATCCTATTATAGAGCCTGTATGGGCCATCCAATCATCTTGTTTGCATGATTTCCTCAACAATACTTTACCTTCGGATGAAGCCATCTTAGAGGCCATGTATGGTCCTGATAGGCCTTGGGACGATATGCATCATCACTCCTATTTCCTCCCAAATATTGTTAGGATCGAACAGGATGAATTTAGATCTACCTTGAGTGAGATAATCGATCACATTGTGGTTCCATTAGATACGCATGGTATTTATGTTGAAGGAAACATGGTGAATATTTCTCCTACCGTCACGATCGACGTCTCTCGAATTCTTGGAAAAATTGAGAACATATATATCGGTGCAGATTGTTCACCTGAAGAAATTCAGATCTATATCGATCTCTTCAAATAATTTTGTGATGTATTTCCTTGGTCATATGAAGAGATGCTAGGGATCGACCCTAGCATTGTCAAACATGAGATTAAGACCTATCTAAATGCTAGACCTGTTCAACAAGGTATTAGAGTTGTTAATCCTAGGAAGGCCCCTACTATTACGGTAGAGGTAGAGATGCTACTTAATGATGGTTTCATCTACCTAGTTCCCTTGACTGAATGGGAGTCCAACCCCGTTCTCATGAATAAAAAACAAGGAACCATCCACGTATGTATGGATTTTCAAACCTGAACAAGGCTTGTGCTAAAGATAACTTCATGACTCCTTTCATTGACCAGATTCTTGACAAGTGTGCGGGAAGCGAAGTATTTTATTTTATGGACGGATTTTCATGGTATAATCAAATTCAAATCAAACCCGAGGATCAACATAAGATGATATTTATTTTTTCTTGGGGTGCTTTTTCATACCGGAAAATGCCTTTCGGCCTTAAAAATGCCAGAGCAACCTTCCAACGTTCCATGAACTTTTCTTTTCATGATCTCAAGCATATTTTTTAAGATTACCTAGATGATATTTTTGCTCACTCTCGTAAGAGAGTAGATCACTCTTCTCACCTTCAATTAGTATTTGATAGATGTCATTACTATCACATTCGGTTGAACCTCACAAGTGCATATTCTGCATTAGGTTTGGTTGTCTTTTAGGATTCTTAGTGTCTGAGCATGGGATCATGGTAGATCATATGAAGGTTGAGGAAATACTTTGATTTCCTCCCCTGCGCAACATTTGACAACTTCAAGGTTTACAAGGGAAGGCTAATTTCCTGCATCGGTTCATAGTGAACTATGCCAATTTAACTAAGGGTTTTATGCATCTTTTGAAGAAGGATACTTTGTTTATATGGGATGAGTGAGACCAAGAATCTTTTGATTCTCTTAAGAAATATTTGGTATCAACACCTATGTTGAAGCCTCCAGACTACAGTAGAGACTATTTTCTTTATATTGTCACGTCTGAAGTGACGGTTGGTATGGTTCTCGTTTAAGAGGAAGATGAGCTCCATGAGCACATTGTCTACTATCTCAATCGAAACCTAGTCGATCTTGAATTTAAATACTCTCATGTAGAGAAACTAGCCTTGGCCACCATACATGTGGTTCAAATATTACGACATTATATATTACTTTGTAAAAATACCATAGTTGTGCATATCAATCCATTTAAATATTTCCTCATCGGGCATATCATAAGGGGGAAATACAATAAGTGGATTTTTATTTTACAAGAGTTTGATCTCGATTTTTCTTCGGCGAAGTCTAAGAAATCGTTAGTTTTTGTCGAGTTGATATCAGACTTCCCTCGACTAGATGAGAACATTTTTCATGACAATTCATTCATGGATGAACATATATTCCTTATCTCATCTTCGGACGTATGGAGACATTCTAATTTATCTTCAAACCTTCAATATATCTCAGCATATGTCTAGAGACAATCGACGATGTATACATCATCAGGCTAAAAAATACCTTATCATCAGTGAAACTTTGCATCATCGAGGAGTAGATAATATTTTACATGGTTGCTTGACTCGCGAGGAAACTGAGTCTGTTCTCAATGACTATCATAGTGGGGCTTGTGGTGGTCATTTATCCTCACTTGCAACAGCCCAAAAAATATTGA
>ML779745.1:996088-1009861 GCA_009831015.1 Picea engelmannii | reverse complement strand
TTGCATTAACTACTTTAAATTCCTTCTACCTACTAAGGACGAGAGCGGATCGCTCAAGGTCCGTTTACATTTTACAAGTGTGCTCCTTCTTAATTATCTCATTTAAGATTGGCGCATTAACTTCAAGATAATTTCAAAATTTGCGTTGGGCGCTTGTCCAGCTATCTTTGGCCTCTACGCTGGCTCGCTTGAGATGCTCCTGCATCAGTACCTAAGACAATTGTGTTTGAAAAAAAATCCAGTTCACATCAAACCTTTGGAAATGGCTATTCAAAGGATTTGGGACAAATCTGAACTTTAGCACAACATATCACCCTAAGACAGATGAACAAATAGAGAGGGTAAATCGGGTCATTGAAGATATGCTCAGGATGTATGTGATGGATAAAACATCAAAATGGGAATACTACCTTCGCTTGGTAGAGTTTGCTTACAACAATGGGTATCAAGCATCTCTAAATATGAGACCATTTAAGGAACTTTATGGTAGAAAGTACAACACGCCAGTGATTTGGGACAACCCGAAAGATCACGCAGTAGTTGGGCCAGATCTTCTTAAGGAAATGGAAGAGAAGATGGTAAAGATAAGGAAGAATTTAAAGGTTTCCCAGGACAGGCAGAAAAGTTGTGTAGATAAAGGCAGAAACCACAGATTTTAATGTGGGTGACTATGTGTTCTTGAAAGTAAAATCCAAACACAGTTCCCTGAAGTTGGGAAATTGTTCTAATTTGGCAGCACACTATTGTGGGCTATTTGAAATCCTAGAGAGGATTGGTCCTATCGTATATATGTTTGCATTGTCTGCATCCTTGTGTATTCATAATGTTTTTCATGTATCATTTCTTAAAAAATATGTACATGATGTTAATCATATTATTGATTGGAATGTGATTCAAGTGGAGCCAGAAGACAATTTTCGAGTGCAACCGGTTTTCATATTGGATCAGAAAATCAAACAGCTCTGGAATCGATTCATGGATATGGTAAAGGTCCAGTGGACCTAGTACGGCCCTAAGGATGCAACTTGGGAGTGAAAGGATGCTATGCGAGCAAAGTATGAACATCTTTTTGAAGATTTTTTAAGTTTTTGGATGTACATGTGTATATAGTGCACTGAGGACAGTGCATAAATAAGGGGGAGGGGAATGTAATGTCCCTAATCCGAAACCAATTGTAATTGTACAAATAGGTTGGTGAGTCATTGGTACCTATTGTAAATAGAAATGTACATACAGGATGTTGAGTCGTTGGCACCAAGTTTTGGTTTTTGCGCACACTTGAGTAGTGCACGAAGTTTGTTATCAAAGGAATGGTGCACACATTCACAGTGTTGTGCACACGTGAGAAAGTGTGTGTGGATTTCCTGGAACTGCGCATTAGAATAAGTTATATATATGGATGTGGTCGGGGAGCCTATGTGGTTATGAGGCTGGTGAGTCGGGATGCAAATAGGTCAGTGCACCTATACATGTAAGTGTAATCACACTCAAGTTATTATTATATTACATCGTTATGCGCAGACATATCAGATGAAAATATATGAGGGGATAAATCCATCGGAAAAGGGAAAGGGGGGGGGACTTAAGTCCTAGGGAATATTTTATTAATATTTCCATAAAAGTGTAATGTTGGATATTTATTTATCCTAAGTTCTTGGGGATGGGAATGAGTCACCAAGTGGATAAAGCTACTTCTGAAGGTGACAAGTGTCCATTTTAAGACATGCAATATATATTGTTGGATTAAGTGTATTCTGGGGGATAGAACTAATTGTGGGGAAATCAATCATTCATTTTTTCTTGTGTAGAAGGGGTCGGACCACCTGAGAAAGGACGACTATTACCTTATCTGCAGAGAAAATCTTGTGAGGGGTTTTTTTGTATTGTAACTAGAGTTTTGTTGTTGAAGAGGTATGTTTTCAGGCCTGTGAGTAATCTCTCTAGGTGAGATATTTCTTTTCAAAGAGGCGTGTCTTCATGCACGTGAGCATCCTCTCTAGGTGAGAGTTTTGTTGGGAATTGTTCCCTGGTGCGTTGGGAATTAGTTGTAGGGCTCTGAGACTTCTTGTCTGGTCTATTGCTGGAACCTTGGAAGGGAAGTGGGGAAGTCGAGGGACTGTTGAGCAGAGAAGGGGCATGCTTCCTTGGGTGTAACAGGCACATGGGGAATGAGAGACTATGGGTTAGTTACAGCAGTGGTACCTTGGACTGAGCAATTTCATTGATTATCATACCCTATCCTAGCATTAGGAACCCTTTTTCCCTAGTGGAGTTAATCCCTAGCTCGGGGGTGACCTGTTGTTGAAAGTAAATGAGCAACAAAGTCTATGGCTGGGAGGAACGTCTAAGTTCTGCACACAGTTGGTGTCTTTTCATAAAAAATAAGTGTCTTTGTGTGCTTGTCACATTTACTGTGTGCCTTACTGTGTGTTTAAATATCTATGTTTAATATGGGTTTAATTTTTGTATGTTGTTGCATATAAGCAATTGGTGTTATTCTGTATAATGTTGCTTGCACATGTAAGTGTGGTGTTGATAGTCAGTATTTGTAGTTGTGCTTGATTATGACAGTTTTTGTTAGCTTTCCTATTAAGTTAACCTTATGATAATGGTCATGAGTCTTCGTGGAGAAGTTAGATTGGTCGTGCGCACAGGGAAATATTTTGTGTGCATAAGAGGCTAGATTTGTCGATGCGCACAAGGAAACAGAATTTTCATCTGACGCCAGAATGGTTGTGCATGCAGTTGTTTTTTGTTACTTTTGTTGTTATAACTTGTGTGGCACGACTCAGCTTGGGTTTGAGTGTGTTAATTCAAGTAAATCTACGTAGACTAATGTTATAGAGTAGGATCTACGCACTAGATTTTGGAGTAGCATTGTTTAGTAATAAGTTGGGTAATGTTACAGTTTGGTATCAGAGTAGTTTGGTAATGTGGTACATTACAAAGTGGTATTAGAGCAGTTTGATTGGTAATGGGGAGGTTACATTGGTAGAGGGTATTTTTTAAGCGACAAGAATTAACTTCTATCCCACTTCAGCTATAATGGAAATTACTCTGTAGATGACCTCATTGTAGCAAGATGGAAGCATTATTAATGCGCTCCTGGCCTGGGTTTTCAATCCCACAAGCAACTACAGGTTCAGTTAATAACATTGACATCCTCTGGGAATTATTGCTACTTTATTCTCAACATCTCAATGTCGCATTTCATAGTAAGGGGGCGCTCTAGAAGGGGTCGTGGCTCCCATGGCCGGTATGGCATGCATCCCAGTGACATGGCACAGTCCATTAGTGATCTAGGGGTGGCGATGGATTCACAAGCACTTCAAAGCGAAGAAGACAGTGGGGATTTGACATTGCAGAAAGTTGCTAGGATATGGGGATGCAAAGTTGAATGGTTTGAAGAGGGTGTAGGGCCCATTGGTGATGGTACTCGAATAAACTATGTTCTATTACTGATCAACATAGTCCCAATATCCATCAATGGTGATCCCAATGGCATGAAGATAGGTAGTCCGCCTACCATGCATATGCAGTCTCCACCGGAGGATAGCGGTCATGATGATTCAGTGTGCACCCATCGTTTGGACGATGACCACCTGAAGCTTATTTTTGAGGTATGCAGTGAATTGGTGGACTTAAATTTCAGAATCAAGTAAGTCAATAATATATATATATATATATATATATATATATATATATATATATATATATATATATATTATTAGCCTCCAGTGCCAGCTCGGCATACCAGCAAACGTATTTAGTCTTTTCTTCTCAAGAGGTGACTCACTTGAACATGCCAATTCCCCTGCACCCTAGACGCATGACTTCTCCTCCAAAAGAATAGGTTTCACACTTTGAATAGTTGTTATTGTTACCTCTTGTTCGTTCTCATGAAGACTTATCACTCTACTTTTAATTTTTGTGGTGTCTTGATGTTGATACTTTTTTATCAATCTTATATCTTTATTGAACATCAGCACTTTTCCTATTTGACTCTATGGGATTATATAATCTCTGAGCTATGGCTGAACTAAGTTGGCTTCCTCTCATGGAAACCCACGTTCATGAAGGTTGTAGAAGGTAATAAAATTGTTAAAGGTGAAAGAAAAAACTACAAAGAATGGATGCAAATCTGAAATTTCTCATTTCCCTTGTTTGCAATACGTTAATTGGATCTTCATGTTAGCCAACAATGAGGTACACCAGTCATAAAAAGTGGGTATTAAACACTCCACCACATAGAACATGAGTGGCCTTGATGCATGGTGGAATGAGGTCGACCCCTAAATCCATGTAAGTACAAGCACGAAAAATATTTATGCTCGGGTTCTCGATCACCCTTACTGGGAGTTGGCTCCCTAGTTTATGTGTGCCTGCAACACAGTGGGTGGCAATGTACTCCTCCATAGTCATACCACCCCCATCCCCTAAGCCTTTAGATTCACTACCTTTCCTTGACAAGACAATCCTGTGATGAAGTATATATCATCCACTTCAATCCTCATTGGTTTCCCATCGAGATTGAAGGACTCTGTCTCTGGATCCCAATAGTTTACTAGCAACTGGAATAACCTCACTTGAGCCATCATTCCCTTGAGAGCCCAAAATTTATAAAGGCCACATATTTTTAAATCTCATTGGGCCCTTGCATCCCTTCCCACTATTGTGTTTATCTCTTCAAGCTCTCTCTCCCTCCATTCAATCACCATCCTGCAAAGGAGAATCCATTTTTTTGAGTTAAAACCTTTCAAAAATGTGTTCACGTACTTGTATGCGGGCTAACTTGGTAACATCCACGTATAGGGTTTCATATATGTGGGTTGGCTTCACTTTTCCTACATATATGGGATTGTATACGCAAATCGATGAACGGTCACCTGCATGTGCCCTAATTTCCATATTACACCCTCTAATACTCAAAAAATGGGGCCTAAAATTGAAATTTAAACCATTGGAATTGAAGTAGAGGGTATGGGAACTTACTTGGTCCAGACAGTTGTTGATTTTGTTGATTGTATCTCCCACAACTGACACTTGAATATCATGGGAAAATTGGCCTAAAATGCACTATATGGGTGAAAAAACTCAAATGGTATGGTAAAATGGTATATTTTTACTATTAGTAGAAAATTTTTACCCACTTCCTATAGTTTGTGCTAATTGTTTACCTTATCGACTAATAGTGCAGTGGAAAGATTTGGTTTTTGGTGGTTTTGTCCAAGATTTTTTGTGGTTTCCAGCGTCATACCGCTCGTTCACGCCTTCGGCTGGTATATTCTTTCACTGGCATACATGATAGTTTTTCACTTCGTCTTGCACCCTTGCATCATCCCATGACCGTGATCCATACACCCTAGGTACGAACCCATTTATTAGTGACATGGAACCTTCTTACTACTACTAGAAGTGTCATTATTAAGTGGTAGAGGCTTACCAAACATGGGTGCCCTAGTTAGAACATTTGTGATATTTGGTGCCCATGCAAAAGTTATTCCATAGACCGGTAGTTCCTTATAGTTCTTATATGATTTTGCATTCGAACCACATATTCTTACTCACAAGCATTATGATTGTTACCTATGGGACTCCCCCGAGTCTTGGTTAAGCTCTTTTTCGACTCTCTAAAAAATGAAAAGATTGTCGAGTGAACTTGTGTCTTTCACACTTGTTAAATAGATTTGAAAGAACATCTATTTGGTGTAATTTTAACCCTTTTTCAGACCAAGTAGACTACTTACGAAAAATGAATACTCTAGTCACCATTGACTAGAAAAGTTCTCATGGGTATTATTTTACAATTTTTCGGGCCTAGGGGACTAAAACTATGAAAAAGGACATTCTTTGGAGTTAAGTTGTAATCGCATCCAATTATCTTGCTTGCAGTATTGAGCTTATTGTCATTTCTCTCTTTCTCGTTATAAGCCTCTTACCTCAGCAAATTGCATCACTAGCCAAGTAGATCATTTTATATATCCTTTGCAGCTTGACACCTTGTACCCTATGACTCGCATGCACTTCCTTGCATTGAGCATAGGTATGTTCCATTGTTTGGAAATAGTTTCTTACTCGTGACACTCATTTTCTCTCCTGTATCATGGCATTTCTTTGCCTATGAAAAAACAAAAAAAGACTGGCAGGAAAAGGATATTATCTCATATCATAAGCAGTCGTGTCGCCTTTAAACAGAGCACAAACTTTTGAGTCCACTGTCATCCAAATTTGGGTGTAGCATGACCTTAGGAATTTGAGCTCGTTACTTAGAGTTTACTCCTTCGATTGGTTATTATTCTAGTCCCTATGGAGAGTTTTTTGATGCCTCCTGAATCACAAAGTTTTATCATCGATTCTATGTTGTTTGAGTTATTCATATGTCTCATGCTCTTGTTCAAAGGAAATCTATAAGCCTGTGTCGGCCATTTCTCAGAACTCTTGACTTTGCATGTCGTCCATACCCTCAATGTATCTTAGAGTCACATGAAGTTGTAGTCCTACCATGCACCTTGGTCCTACTTTCATGATGGGTAGGTAACCTTGAACCCAATAGTTGACATCTCCTCATTGGTCACTAGCTGGGGGGTTTCCCTTGTATTCGATGGCAAGAAATAGATTCACACATTGGGATTCATGCAGTGTCTTGGATTCCATTATCCTTATTGGTGGTTTCCTTTCCTTTGTCGGTAATCTTCCTTATTGGTTGTTATTCAGAGGGTCTCTTTCGTGCACTACTTGCATACGGTGCATACGAGAGATGCACAAGGTCGTTGGTTCGTGAAAATCCTATTCATCTTAGCTCCTTCTAATAATTAAGATATTTCTTTGTACCTCATGTTGATTTATGAGAGATTCCCTAATGCTCTCATTTCAGCGAGTCTCTTTCCATTGACTTCATCTCATATATTCTGGAAATGAGACCTAGAGTATTATGAGTACCTAGAGGCTTGCAGTCATCAGTGGCAGGTTCTCCCACCATCGATGGTTGGGAATACATCAACGTCTCTTGATCGATGGATTCTTCAAGTGTTCAACCTCAACACCCTTATTCACACTTGTAATAATGTACTCGGTGCCATGATACCTACTTTCATTATCGATAGGTTGTCTCTCGTTTGTTAATGGTATACCTTAATGACCAGTAATCAAATGAAGTCTCATTTTGTTCGATCTCAACTCATATATTCACATGATGTAGACTTGCACCTTGGGTGGATAGTGTAGAAGACCTCTAGCTTACAGTAGCAGCATTCATAATAAGTTGTTGTATTTCATTGGACCAATACCTATATGACTTCAGTGATCATGGGAGATCAAATTGTACTCCATTGTATACAGATATCTTCAGATTGATTTTGATACTGGATTTCACCGTGCCTCGTTCGTGGCTATGACATCCTATGGCATATGTATGCTTTGTATTTCCTATTCATGGCCATGAACAACTATTTAATATATTTCCACGTGGATCTGTAGTGTAATTCAGATTGGCAGCGATGTGTACAAAGTCATTATGGATTGTAATATTTTCATAACTAGCACTTCTAGATGAGTCTCCATTACTCCACTTCTGGAAATTATAATGTATTTTTTCCATCGCAGATACTCCTCTGACCTCACACATTAGGGGGTATCTGTTACAACAAATTTTGCCTCACCCCATGCAACTTGCTTGGATGGCCTTTCCATTTCCCTATGAAAACTTGAAGTCCCATTTTGTACCTTCAAGAGCCAAAAAAGAACATTTTTCCACATATACACACCCTATCAGTTAGACAACAAGCGTATACGCAGGTTGCTCCACTACAGACTACGTACATTGGGTTTGGTGCTCAAAATTAAAAATTATGTTGGGTTTCCATGCCATTTCATGAGATCCATGATCCTTGACTTTCAATATATTGAAAACTCTCTGACTCGGTCCTTCATTTCCATTTGAAGGATATAAATTGAGCCATGTTCAAGCCTTGAAAGAGATTGAACAATTCACTTTGAGAGAAAAGACACTCTAGAGAAATTTCACTTCATATTGAGTCTGCATCCCTTTGTCCTTGAAAGTTTGAACTCCTTGTTCAACCCCCAAGCCCTTCCTTCTTTGTGATGGAGAACCTCATTGACTCCTTTATATGAGCTTGTCTTTGGTGGAGGATTGAAGTGGTGGAGGCTCAGTTGGAGGGACTTAGTTTCTCAGTTCCAATATGTGTCATTACAAAAAAAATTCACATACATACTTCTGCTGATTATTTTAATAGAAATACTCTTTTCTCATCCAATTGATATCTTGCAAATGTTTGAATTATTATTCCATGGGCGTATTTGTCATGTATGTTAATGGATTATGATAATCTATATGCTATTATATATTATCACTATATGCTTGTGTATCTTGGTTGTTGAGGACAAGTTGCAGGTATAGAGCTTTGAGTTGCATGCCCAAAAGTGGTCTTCATAGAATGTCTAGACGAGGTAGGCTCTTGGCCTTGTCTTGTTAGCATTTCATTTATATATCATATTTTGGATTAGAGTTGATTTATGCATGTCATTCCATATGTTGTGGTTTACCCCATTCCATAGAGAGATTTTCCTTGTAACATGCACCCAATCACATCTTTGCAAAAGAAAGGTGTGTGATTTTAATGGACTTTGGATTCTGTAAGAATTTTTCAGCACTTGAAGAGTTTAATGACAAGTGCATCAATTTTGAGAATTGTTGATTTAGATGAAGACTTTGTTGTGTGCATGGATGCATGCAAGGAAGGTATTTGTGGAGTCCTCAATCAGAATGGAAAATGTGTGGTTTGCTACAAATATAGAAAGTTAAAAGAGCACGAAAGGCTCTACGCTACTCATGACTTAGAATTGGCAGCCATAGTGCAAGCCTTAAAGATATGGCAGCACTATCTCATGGGTAAAATATTTGAACTGAGAAATGACCATGGTGGTATATAGTATATGTTTGGACAACCAAGTTTAAATGTCATAAAAAGTAGGTGGTTAGAATTCCTCAATGAGTATGACTTTGACATAAAGCATATCATAGGAAATGAGAACAAGGTGGCTAACGCACTCAACAAGAGGGTGCATGAGATGCATGATATAGCCATTAGCATGTACAAATCAGATTTGTGTGACAAAATTTTAAAATTTGTCAAATTAGATTAGCATTATGTGGAAATAAAGGCAACTTTGCAGCAAGGTATGTCGCAGTATAAATTAAAAGGTTATGAGCTAAAATAGGATGGAATCCTCATGTATAGGTGCAGAGTCTGTATGCCAAATGATCAGGAGTTGAAAAGTTTGTTATTGTCAGAGATGCATAAGGTTCCTTATGTAGGACACCCAGGCTACCAAAAGATAATTGTTGTAGTCAAAAATAAATGCTTTTGGCCAAGTATGAAAAAGGAGGATGTTGATTTTATTGCTAGATGCCTTGAATTTCAAAAGGTCAAGGTTGAGCACAGACATCCAGTTGGTTTGCTACAGCCTTTTCCCATTCCTGAATGGAAGTGGGAATTTGTAACCATAGATTTCATTACTAGGCTACCTAGGACTGCTAAGAAGCATGATTCTATTATGGTAGTGGTGGACAAGCTTACTAAAGTTGCCCATTTTATTCCAGTGAAGTCAACGCACAAGGAAACTAATATTGTTGAAATATACATGCAAGAAATTTCTATGTTGCATGGTGTACCTAAGACAATTGTGTTTGAAAAAAATTCCAGTTCACATCAAACCTTTGGAAATGGCTATTCAAAGGATTTGGGACAAATCTGAACTTTAGATCAACATATCACCCTAAGACAAATGGACAAATAGAGAGGGTAAATCGGGTGATTGAAGATATGCTCAAGATGTATGTGATGGATAAAACATCAAAATGGGAAGACTACCTTCACTTGGTAGAGTTTGCTTACAACAATGGGTATCAAGCATCTCTAAATATGAGACCATTTAAGGAACTTTATGGTAGAAAGTGCAACACGCCAGTGAATTGGGACAGCTCGAAAGACCACGCAGTAGTTGGGCCAGATCTTCTTAGGGAAATGGAAGAGAAGATGGTAAAGATAAAGCAGAATTTAAAGGTTTCCTGGGACAGGCAGAAAAGCTGTGTAGATAAAGGCAGAAACCACAGATTTTAATGTGGGTGACTATGTGTTCTTGAAAGTAAAATCCAAATGCAATTCCCTGAAGTTGGGAAATTGTTCTAATTTGGCAGCACACTATTGTGGGCTATTTGAAATCCTGGAGAGGATTGGTCCTATCGTAAATATGTTTGCATTGTCTGCATCCTTGTGTATTCATAATGTTTTCCATGTATCATTTCTTAAAAAATGCATACATGATGTTAATCATATTATTGATTGGAATGTGATTCAAGTGGAGCCAGAAGACTATTTTCGAGTGCAACCGGTTTTCATATTGGATCAGAAAATCAAACAGCTCTGGAATCGATTCATGGATATGGTAAAGGTCCAATGGACCTAGTACGGTCCTAAGGATGCTATGCGAGAAAAGTATACACATATTTTTGAAGATTTTTGAATTTTTTGGATGTACATGTGTATATAGTGCACTGAGGATAGTGCATAAATAAGGGGGAGGGGAATATAATGTCCCTAATCTGAAACCTTTTGTAATTGTACAAATAGGTTGGTGAGTCATTGGTACCGATTGTAAATAGAAATGTACATATAGGATGGTGAGTCGTTGGCACCAAGTTTTGGTTTTTGCGCGCACTTGAGTAGTGCGTGAGGTTTGTTATCAAAGGAATGGTGCACACATTCACAGTGTTGTGAACACTTGAGAAAGTGTGTGGGGATTGTCTAGAACTATGCATTAGAATAAGTTATATATATGGATGTGGTCGGGGAGCCTATGTGGTTATGAGGCTAGTGAGTTGGGATGCAAATAGGTCAGTGCACCTATACATGTAAGTGTAATCACACTCAAGTTATTAATGTATTACATCGCTATGCGCAGACAGATCAGATGAAAAGATACAAGGGGATAAATCCATCGGAAAAGGAAAAGGGTGGGGGGGACTTAAGTCCTAGGGAATATTTTATTAATATTTCCAAAAAAGTGTAATGTTGGATATTTATTTATCCTAAGTTCTTGGGGATGGGAATGAGTCACCAAGCGGCTAAAGCTACTTCTAAAGGTGACAAGTGTCCATTTTAAGGCATGCAATATATATTGTTGGATTAAGTGTATTTCGGGGGATAGAACTCATTGTGGGGAAATCAATCATTCATTTTTTCATGTGTAGAAGGGGTTGGACCACCTAAGAAAGGACGACTATTACCTTATCTGCAGAGAAAATCTTATGAGGGGTTTTTTTGTATTGTAACTAGAGTTTTGTTGTTGAAGAGGTAGGTTTTCAGGCCCGTGAGTAATCTCTCTAGGTGAGATATTTCTTGTCAAATAGGCGTGTTTTCATGCACGTGAGCATCCTCTCTAAGTGAGAGTTTTGTTGGGAATTATTCCCTGGTGTGTTGGGAATTAGTTGTAGGGCTCTGAGACTTCTTGTCTAGTCTATTGCTAGAACCTTGGAAGGGAAGTGGGGCAGCCGAGGGACTGTTGAGCAGAGAAGGGGCACACTTCCTTGGGTGTAACAGGCACATGGGGAATGAAAGACTATGGGTTGGTTACAACAGTGGTACCTTGGACTGAGCAATTTTGTTGATTATCATACCTTATCCTAGAATTAGGAACCCTTTTTCCTTGGTGGAGTTAATCCGTAGCTCGGGGGTGACCTGTTGTTGAAAGTAAATGAGCAACAAAGTCTATGGCTGGGAGGAACATATAAGTTCTGCAAGCAGTTGGTGTCTTTTCATAAAAAATAAGTGTCTTTGTGTGCTTGTCACATTTACTGTGTGCCTTGTTGTGTGTTTAAATATCTATGTTTAATATAGGTTTAATTTTTGTATGTTGTTGCATATAAGCAATTGGTGTTATTCTGTATAATGTTGCTTGCACATGTAAGTGTGGTGTTGATAGTCAGTATTTGTAGTTGTGCTTGATTATAACAGTTGTTGTTAGCTTTCCTATTAAGTTAACCTTATGATAATGGTCATGAGTCTTCGTGGAGAAGTTAGATTGGTCGTGCACACAGGGAAATTTTTGTGTGCACAAGAGGCTAGATTTGTCGATGCGCACAAGGAAACAGAATTGTCATCTAACACCAGAATGGTTGTGCATGCAGTTGTTTTGTGTTACTTTTGTTGTTATAACTTGTGTGGCACGACTCAACTTGGGTTTGAGAGTGGTACTTCAAGTAAATCTGCATAGACTAATGTTATAGAGTAGGATCTACGCACTAGATTTTGGAGTAGCATTGTTCAATAATAAGTTGGGTAATGTTACAGTTTGGTATCAGAGTAGTTTGGTAATGGGGTACGTTACAAAGTGGTATTAGAGCAGTTTGATTGGTAATGGGGAGGTTACATTGGTAGAGGGTATTTTTTAAGCGACGAGAATTAACTTCTATCCCACTTTAGCTATAATGGAAATTACTCTGCAGATGACCTCATTGTAGCAAGATGGAACCATTATTAATGCACTGCTGACCTGGGTTTTCAATCCCACAAGAAACTACAGGTTCAAGTTAATAACATTGACATCCTCTAGGAATTATTGCTACTTTATTCTCAACATCTCAATGTCTCATTTCATAGTAAGGGGGCGGCTCCCATGGTCGGTATGGCATGCATCCTGACGACATGGCGCAATCCATTAGTGATCTAGGGGTGGTGATGGATGCACAAGCACTTCAAAGTGAAGAAGAGAGTGGGGATTTGACATTGCAGAAAGTTGCTAGGATATGGGGATGCAGAGTTGAATGGTTTGAAGAGGGTGTAGGGCCCATTGGTGACGGTACTTGGATAAACTATGCTCTATTACTTATCAACAGAGTCCCAAGATCCATCAATGGTGATCCCAATGGCATGAAGATAGGTAGTCTGCCCACCATGCATATGCAATCTCCACCGGAGGATAGTGGTCATGATGATTCAGTGTGCACCCATCGTTTGGACAATGACCACCTAAAGCTTATTTTTTAGGTATGCAGTGAATTGGCGGACTTAAATTTCGGAATCGAGTAACTCGGTAAATATATGTGTGTGTGTGTGTGTGTGTGTGTGTGTGTGTGTGTGTGTGTGTTATTAGCCTCTAGCGCCAGCTCAGCATACCAGCAAACGTATTTAGTCTTCTCTTCTCAAGAGGTGACTCACTTGAACATGTCAATTCCCCTGCACCCTAGACGCATGACCTCTCCTCCAAAAGAATAGGTTTCACACTTTGAATAGTTGCTATTGTTACCTCTTGTTCGTTCTCATGAAGACTTATCACTCTAGTTTTAATTTTTGTGGTGTCTTGATGTTGGTACTTTTTTTATCAATCTTATATCTTTATTGAACATCAGCACTTTTTCTATTTGACTCTATGGGATTATATAATCTCTGAGCTATGGCTGAACTAAGTTGGCTTCCTCTCATGGCAACCCACGTTCATGAAGGTTGTAGAAGGTAATAAAATTGTTAGAGGTGAAAGACTTCAAACATTATGAAGAAAAAAATTGTAAAGTTTACAATTCTAACAAAGTAAAAGATTTATAAAGTACATAAAAATTAGATAGTTTTCAAAACATTTGTAAAACTACTAATATTTACAATATATTAAATCATAAAAATCAAAATAAAATTGAAGTGAATAATCTTGTGTGTAAGTCATTTACTATTATAAACAACATAATAAAATAATTAATTAGTG
>ML779745.1:953339-989619 GCA_009831015.1 Picea engelmannii | reverse complement strand
TATCTTAATAAAACAAATTGAAAAAAAAATTATTATTAATATAAATTTGTTTTAAATTATTCTATTTTTTTGGTTGAGAAGCCCTCTACAACCCAATATGGAAGATGTCCATTTAACATAACACATTAAAATAATAATAATAATAAATTATATATATATATATCTTAATTCTGGATTTTTCAAGAATCTAGAGGGAAAGGTGAAAACATGTTTTAGAGTGCAAAACTTGAGAAACTATTAAGATGGATCTATGTTGGTTATAATAAAAAATATTATTAACACATTTATTTTAAATAATGAGTAGAAATTCAAATTTATTAAAATATAAATTTTGATATTTTCATATTGAATTTGTTCTTCATTTTTTTTTTGTAAGTAAGAAACTATATATTACGTGTCATAAAGAAAAATTACAGTATCCACAATGATATCAGAGATAAGAGTGTGTTGAATTGCCCCGAAGGAAAACCAATTCAACTCAACCAAGGTCCTAACATGCCGGAGAAAGCTTAAACATTCATGTCTGAATCGCCCTGCAGGGAAACCGATTCAACCGTCCACAAGGGTAGATAATTGACAAAATTCTAAAAAAGGTTGTCCTCTGACCAACATAAAAGTTAATGATGCTAGAAATAGAAAAACATGCATGCATACACATGGTCGTTCTCTGATTTTCATGGTTCATGGTGCGCACTGATAGTATCATCTTTCCCGGCTCGCTTGCCCACGTCCCGAGTGAAGGCCACGTTGCTTGCATTGTCCATCTGTGATGTTGAAGCCAGTATAGCGCCCATTGGTGCAACGGTGTCCACATCCTGCGCTTGCATGGGTCGAAGCATGAACGCCAGCAGAGTTTCCAATTGCTCTGCGCATTGGCCGAGGTGCTCCATACAAAAGCAGAGATCGTCAATGTCTTGACGGATAGAGAATACCAGGTCCTGTAGAATCAAGACCGAGTCTCGGTACCTAGAGAAGAAAGAATACGAGAATGAGGCACACGATGCACCCTCCGAGCAAAAGTAAGGCGCTGGAAAAGGTGGCTCCTCCTTGACATTGAATTCGTCCATCTGAACATGAAGGTCTTCCAACAATGGCACAGGAAAAAAAGGTGGTGGTGAGTCGCAAGGAGAAGGTGGTGGTGTGGGAGCGGAAAGGGCAGAAGAAGGCACGAGAGCGGAGTGGGTGGAGGGTGGCGAGGCGAGTGGAGATGGTTGCGCCATAGGATGTTGTGAAGGTGAAGTGATGCCTGAAATAGGACCGGGTGCAAAGCCCAGCGAATTACCTTGCAAGTCGAACCATTCCACTCTGCATGCACAGGAAAAAGACATTGGCGGGAGGCTTGTATGTTCCAGGGAGGGGTGAGCGGACACCATGGGTGAGGAGTCAGGGGGTGGTGCAAGAACGGGCAAGCGATGAGCCATGGCTGCTCTGATTCAATACCATAGAGGCCCCCTTTTGGGCTTTCCTCTCTGTCGAGGCATATCCTGCGATAACAGAGAATTAACCAAGGGAACCAGGGATAGCGTCGAAGGCGAGAAGAGAGAAACAGCCAGGGGAACCAAGGATATCGCCTTGGAGCAAGAGCTACCAAGAAAGAGGAACATGAATGGCATACGCAGAGGTGAGCCATCAACATAATATGGCGCATGCGAACTAAATGCCCACATGCACAGAGGTACTGGTAAGCCGGCCTTCGCCATTGCCAAATTGAATAACCAGCGGGGAATGCACTACAGTAGTGGAGGGTGGTTGGAGTCATAAGGAGGATTGAATGTTGGGGGGACGTTGCAATAATTGCAGGAGGGCTAGCATGTGTCGATCACAGGTCCTGCGGAGAGGTGGCATATGCCAGCTCCTCCGATGGGCAGGTGTTGCGCACTAACACCCCATCCAGGGGGGATTTGCTCTTCATTTAATTGTATTGGGTTTATGTAGTTTTGTTTTGTTTGTTTTTTTAATTTGTTTTCAGTATGCTTGGATTATAATTTTATATACAAATTTTGATTTTTAATAAATATTATTATTTAAATTAAAATTCCCTCGTGTAGGGTAACATGGAAGAGAGAGCACATGGGGTTGCCACTTAAGGCTAGCCACCAGGCGTCACCCCAGCCCGATCGCACCTGCCACCACCCACCTACACCCATCACTTCACCTCATGTGATTTAGACCTTCCTCCAGTGTGTGCACGACCCTTCTCATGGCCCTTTGTCGCTCCTACAACAACCCTAATCTGATGACGTTCCAATGGTACATGCGCCCGATCTAGTTCATCTTTTGTACTATGCAACTGATTATGATTCCGGCAACAGACATCATATCCCTTACTAACCTTCTCTATAGTCATTATAGTTGTGTCTTTCGTTTATGGTCTGGGCGATGGTAGGCTTTATCATCGCGATGCTCTCTTTGGTTTGGTCTCGCCACTCTTCTCCCCCCCTTATCTTCTCGCAGATGTCATCCCCTCATCTTCCTGCAAGTAATATCACACATCCTCCTTACCCTTTCCCATTATACCAACTCTATCTCTCTATTTTTGTGGCTAGAGGCAGCCACTCTCGTCACGCCAAGGGGATTCTTGTCGTCGGAATAGAGGTCGATTTGGCTCTCATCTCATCTTTGTTGTTGAATACTCTGTTAAGGCTTACTAAGCCCATACCCCTCCTGAAATCAAAGTTGAAATCGATCTCATTGAGGATGATGTCCATGCCCTGAGACATTTTGTCGAGGAGGAGGAGGTGCTCCATTCCACATGCTCATGGGTACTGGACACTGGAAACACTCAGGCTCACATCTGTCAGTATTTGAAAACAATGGATATCTATTGGCATCTAAAATTGTTGTTGGTTAGTGCTCTTATTGAACAGCACGAAGATAAACAAGAAATTTTTTTGCAGCTCGACGAAGCCCAAGCACAAATCAAGCTCCTTGACCACAAGATGAACATAATGGCAAATCAGATGGCAGGAATGGACTTGCCGAGCCTGGAACACCCCCAGCCTCAGGTGTCTGCTACTGAGGGCCATCCTGTCACCTAGTTTATTATGTTTTCTAGCATTTTTAGTTTGTTGTTTATTATAGGAGGTCTAGGCATATCAACCCTACCTCATGGTAGTCTTTTAAGGAAAAAACAATAGCTATTTTTTTATATAAAATGTACTCTTAAGCTTTACTCTGTAGAGAGAACTAGCAAGGATTTTGTATAAACTTCTTATAGCAATATAAAGACTCAAATTATTGAATGATCATTATTTTTCCAAACTACTTAATAATTTAATAATAAAATACAAATTCTAATATTAACTCTATTTTTAATTTTAATCATTTTAATTTTATCTTAAAAAAAATATTAAAATAAATTCATCTTGATGATGATGATGATTAATGGAGATCAATTGGTCTATTACTTCAATTTCTTTAAAATTGTATTTCTATGCTCAAAAAGCATTGAGAAAAGCCTTCCAACATCACCATAGTTTTGATGACTTAGGAGTTAGGAACGTCTTTATTGTGGCAAATATTTTTAAATTGGGATCTAATATATGGGTATATGGAGGGAAAATCTAAAGAGAAAGTGTTTTTTATCTTCTAGCTGCTTAGTGTCACAAAGATGACAGATAATTTCATCCCATGGTCTTTTGGGAGTTTTCCAACCCATAGAGTTTGTTCTTATTTTAGCAATGTTGATTTTCTTCTTTGCACTTCTCAAAACTAAGAAGTAATTTTGATCTTCTAAATTAGGGTTGACCACCTCCTTAGAGTATCTTAATTTCTTTTTATCCACTAATTCTTTATCACACCACATATTGTCCTTAAATTTAGAAGTGATTATATTTGTAATATTATTGATATTATGCATGATAGCTTCTTCTAGTATTCTCCAATGATTTAGCCAAGATTTGGCTAGAGCTTGAGGCAATTTTGGGGAGCCTCTTGTCATCCATGTTGTTTATCTTGTTCTTCTGCATTAGGTATGTAACTGCTCTACAACCCAATATGGAGGAGATGTTCATGTAACATAACACATTAAAATAATAATAATAAATTATATATATATATATATATATTAAAAATATATTAATATATTAAAAATATATTAATATTTTTCAATACTTTAATATTAATGTGTTAAACCAACATAGATTAGTCTTAACTCGAGATCTATCAAGGGTCTAGAGGGATCAAATTTCTCTAGGTGAAAAGATTTTATTAGAGTGCAAAACTTGAAAAAAAGTTATAGATTTGCACTTTCAAAAATTTGATCTTTTGAACACTTAATAAATGAGAGGTTAAAATAAATCTATAATAGTAACAATGTTCTCAATGAAAAAAAAAAACTTTCTTTTATAAATCAAATTTATAATATATTTAAAAAAAAATCAAATTTAAATATTATATACTTTTATTATTATTTTTAATAAATTGAATATAAAAATTCAAATTTATATTAACTCTAAATTATTAGATCTTAATCTCTTTAAATTTATTAAAAATTATTGAAGTACAACCCTCATATTTTGATCAATATTATTTAAACTAAATATTAAAATTCAAACTTTTAATATTAGCTCGATGTTATAGCCCAGTCTCTTTAAACTCCGCTTAAATCTTAATCTCTTTAAATTTATTAAAAAAAAAAAATGTAAACCCAAATATTTTGACCAATATTATTTTGGTTTAATAAATTAAATATTAAAACTCAAAATTTCAACGTAAGCTCTATCTTAAATACTAGTTTCTTCAAATTTATTAAAATATTTTCAGGAAATATTAAATTAGTAAAATTATAAAATAATGTATGTTATGGTATGATTATCTCAAATATGAATATCACAAATGTGTAATAAATTAAATATAATAGAAAAATTACTATCATTTGAAAAGAAAAGAGGATGTTTAAAGGGATTGGATTTAATGGTGAAAAGTCCCTAAAAATAGAGCAACATTCCAATTTGAGGAAAATGTGTTTTATTTTGTAATTTAAACAACATTATATAATATATGAAAATTATAACAGGCTAAATTATACTCTATTCAATGAATAAATTTAATAAAATTAAATCGATAAAAATTAAAATTAATAAAAATAGTAAATAGTAATGATATTTTGAATATTTATTACAAATTATTTTCAAAAATAATTTTAAATAATTAATGTGGTAATCTAATTTGAAGAGAATTTGTTGGATTTGAATATTTAAATAATAGAAAATTGTAATTTAATGAAGATGTCATAATTATTAAGTTTAATATTAAATCTAAATCAATATCTAATTTATGTTAGGATATTGATTGCTTAACAAGAAGAGTATTTTTCTTACAAGGAATTGAACTTCACTGGGGAGGATAACAACCATTTCTCCCAACCACCCAAGCTACATCCAATGGACAAAAAAACAATATGGTATATTGATTTCAATGATGATAATTTTAAAAAATAATAATAATAATTAAATAGTCATGTGAGTTAGTGGGGTCAAATAGTCATCCTTGTTGCATGTGGATATTATTGGACCTCATTGTATGGTTGTACATGTAGATATTATTGGGACTCATTGGAAATCCTTGGCACCATCCTCAAAATGAGGAGAAAAATACTTAGAGGGTTTTCCAAGATGTACATTCCATCAAAAAATAATAAGATATTTTTAAAAAATGATTTGGCATAATCAAGTGGTTGTATTAATTTTAACAATCATATAACACAAAACAATAAAATTCATTGATTTCACAAAAAAAATATGGATTCAGTGTCTGAAAAACTCAACCACTAAATCTAATCTACAGTTTCAACAATTTCTCCCCAAATTTTGGGCAATATGTTAAATAGAATTATGAGGAACTTGGAGAAAGAAACTATTAATAATGGAAAGCATGAAAGAGAGAGTATGAATTTCATGCAATATTATATATCTAGAGTTAAAGGCTTGATTGGTCTTCCAAATCAAGTTCCTTTCATGAAAAGATGAGAAAGCTAACATGTGTGGGTAAAAGAAAAGATGATGAATACTTATTGAGATTGATCACTAGTAATTACAAGGATACTATTACTTTCTCCAGGGTTTTTTGGTTTGATTCTAGCTTAGCCTAGATCATTATGACAAGTTACCAATTTCGGATGATTCAAAAAATAAATAAAGATACTATTACTTTCTTATTATTCACCTTCTTCATAATTAAACATTGTTACATTTATCTTCATGTAACTTATTTACTACTCACCTTCTTCATCATTAAACATTGTTACTTTATCGAGACTCACCTTAATCTTCATGTAACTTTTGAAGTGTCCATCTTGATATACTCTCTAAATTAAAATTCATACTTTATAAATCTCAAAGGACCAAGTTCATTTAATATATATATATATATATATATATATATATATATATATATATATATATATATATATATATATATATATATATATTGATGATCTTGAAACAGTCACTTAAATCCATAGAGAGATGTGAGAGATTTGATCCCTCTTTGTGCATGATAGATCCTAGTTAAAATACATCCACTTATGTGATTAAAACATTTTAATGGTGTACTACTCTACATGAGGGAGATGTGTAATTCTTTATGTGTTCAACATAAAGTTGACAAATGACATATATATATATATATATATATATATATATATATATATATATATATATATATATATATATATAGGTGAAAACTTTTTTATATTGAAAAAATTCGTAGTGTTTTTACAGAGAGGGATTTAATCCGTCTCTACCCTTGTTTGTACTTGGAGGATCCCTATCTAAGCATGTTTGAACTTAGGGATTTGATCCCTCTCTGTACATGATATATTTAAAGATCTATGTTGATAGTTAAAACATTTAAATGGTATCATATTCAATATGAGAGGGAGATGTGTAATTTCTTCCTTTCTCAACATCATGGCATATATATATATATATATATATATATATATATATATATATATTAAAAAACTGCATAGATCCATCTGCACACACACACACACACACATATTAAAAATCAACATAGAGTCATCTTAACTCTATATCTATAATGCATCAAAAAGGATCAAGTAAACATTTTTTAGCTTGAAAAAAATTTATTAATTAAAACATTTTAATGGTGTGCTGCTCAACACAAGGAAATGTGTAACTCCTTTCTTGTTCAACATTGACTTGACACATGACATATATATGTCATAAAGAACCAATTGATTTACTATCTATCATGCATGAATTAAGATTAACTGATCTATCATGTATGCATTAGGAGAAATCCGAAAACTTTTTTTAAATTGAAAAAACTTAACTTAGTTTTAACTTCACCCATCTCTCTATCAGAAGTTAAATAGATTTTCACTGATTTAATATAAATTCATCTTCAACAATCTAAATTTAAGATATTTCGATGTTAAATTTATTTTCAACTTTAATTAAATAATATATCATACATCATATCATACAGAGTCTGAGTTTATTATAAATTATATTATTAACAATAATCTAAATTGTATCATACCTTCACCTTCACCTAAATAGGAATAGTAACAATTTAATTTCACATCCACTCTCATCCAAATTTTTTTGAATCAAATTTACAAACTTCTTTTTTCTACATTCTTCTATTAAATTCATTTTAAAAATAGTAACAATTTAATTTCACATCCACTCTCATCCAATTTTTTTTAATCAAATTTATGAACTTCATTTTTCTACATTCTTTTATTAAATTCATTTTTCTAAAATCAAACTTAGAAACTTTCATTTTCTACTTCCTCTCACATCCACTCTCATCCAAATTTTTTTAAATCAAATTTATGAACTTCATTTTTCTACATTCTTTTATTAAATTCATTTTTCTAAAATCAAACTTAGAAACTTTCATTTTCTACTTCCTCTGGTTAAAAATCCATCAAATTTACAAACTTTCTTTTTCTACTATCTTGTTAAATCCATTTTTCTAAAATCAAATTTAGAAACTTTTAAAACTTTCTTTTTTCTAAGCTCTTGTTAAATCCATTTTTCTAAAATCAAATTTAGAAACTTTTATTTTCTACATCCACTTGTTAAAAATCCATTCCATTTAGATGGAATTTGCAAACCATCATCCATTGTTTAATCCCTTGCCACCATTTAAGAATTTAAGAAAGAGTAATTAAACTTAAGTCTAATTCTAAATGGGCTAAAATATTTGCATCCAGACATTTTCTTACTAGTTCCACTTATTAAGCATAAATCCAGTTTAACATTAACACTGGATTTAACATTAACACTGGATAAGACATTTTCTTACTAGTTCCACTTATTAAGCATAAATCCAGTTTAACATTAACACTGGATTTAACATTAACACTGGTTAAGTCGCATGAATCCAGTTGAACATTAACCATTTTTGGATGGAATTTGTGACCATCATCAGTTAAGTAGCATGAATCCAATGTAACATTAACAATTTTTATATGGGATTTGTGAGCTATGATCAGTTAAGTAGCATGAATCCAGTTGAACATTTAATTAGCATGAATCCACTTGAGCATTAATAATTTTGTAAATTTTGTAAATTCAGTTTAACATGAACAGTTTTTAAGTAGCATGAATCCAGTTTAACATTAACAATTTTTGGACGGTATTTGTAAACTATCATCAATTTTTAAGTAGCATAAAACCATTTTAAGCATTAACACTTTGGTATTTGTGAATTATCGTCAATACTTATTTAAGTAGCTTGAAACCAGTTTAAGCTTAACAATATTTGGACGGTATATGTAAACTATCAATACTTATTAAGTAGCTTGAATCCAGTTTAAGCTTAACAATTTTTGGACGGTATATGTAAACTAAACTATCATCAATTGTAGCATAAATCCATTTCAAACATTAACACTTTGATTTTTGTGAATTATCATCAATTTTTAAGGAGCATAAATCCAGTTTAAACATTAACACTTATTAAGTAGAATGAATCCAACTGATTTAGTTGAACATTAACCATTTTTGGATGAAATTTGGGACACTTTTTGGATGGAATTTGTGACAATCATCAGTTAAGTAGCATGAATCCAATTTAAGGTTGAGAATTTCTGGATGGGATTTGGGATCATCAGTCAAGTAACATGAACCAATTTTTGGATTTGTGATAATCAGTCAAGTAACATGAACCAAGTTGAACATTAATATTTTTTAAGTAACACAAATCCAGTTTAACATCAACACTTGTTAAGTGTCATGAATCTAGTTTAATAGAATGGATCAAGTTTAACATTAACAATAGCATGAATCCAATTTAACAGTAACAATTTTTGGATGGGGTTTGTAAACTATCATCGTTCAAGTAGCATGAACCGAGCTGAACATTAATAATTTTTAGGTTGCATAAATCCAATTTCACATGAACACTCATTAATTAAGTAGCATGAATTAAGTTTAAACATTAACACTTGTTAAGTAGCATGAATCCAGTTTAACATTAACAATATTTGGATCGAATTTGTCACCTATCATCAGTTTTTGGATGGAATTTGTGAACTAAATAGGTCACCTATCATCAGTTTCCCTTCAGTTTCAAGGAGGGAAATTCAAATCAACTCGTCCATTTACTTTTCTAAACTGTATTTAGAAAACACCTCTGCCTTGGCCACCGAAATCCAAATCCTTTTCAAATCTTCTGCTTTTTCCACCGCCAACCAAATCCAAATCCAAATCCTTTTCAAATCATCACACTTTCATTCCATTCTTCCACTTAACTGAGTAGAAATCATCATTATCTCTTTTCAAATCGAAGTTATACACGCTTTCATCTACAGCATCCACTTAACTAATTTAAATCCATAGAACACAATTGAAGCTTTACTTTTAATATATTAATTTTGCAAATAAAAATGTTTGAAAAAAACGTGAACTTAAATGCAGAATTTGATCAAACATATGATACATACAAAATGCGCAGAGAGATACTGTTGCAGAAAGCGAATGAAGAGCTTCAAATAAGTTGAATTGCATGGATTTGACTGTTACAGTTTGGATTGTTTTCGTTTTGGGGCCAAAGGATAACGAGTCCAAGAATTATAATAAATCTCAGAAGATGGAACCATCTGGGTTTTGTAGAGAATGGGTTGAATGGGCAGTACATCAACCCAATTAATGGAGAACACAACTGCAGCATCAGTTGTATGCGATGAAATGTTATCATCTGGGTGTTATTACCATCTCCTTAATAGCCACTCAGACAAATGGGGGTGGTGCGTATGGGATTCGAACTTATGCACATCCAACTCTACCGGCGCTAGTATCACCACCACCGCCACCACCCATGGGCTTCTGCTGCACAGCGTTCAGACGGCGTCTAAGAGGGAAATTATGCGTCTCGTGGACATTAGAGCTTCTGTGGGGGTAATTATTGTTACGATAAACATTTGTTGTTGTTGGTACGTAAGACTTGTTGGAGGCAACCTCGGTGGCGGCAGCAGCGGGAGCCTTTGAATCTCTTCCTTCTTCGAGATTGCCGGTGTTGTTGTTACTGTTTTTGTGAGAAGAAATGTGGCCACCCATGACCACGGGAGTGGAGAGCTGCTCCCCGTTGCGAGGAGGAGAGAATACCAAAGGCAAATACTCGTCTGTATCACAAGCAAACTTCGAGTTCCGAAAATGGTCTTCCAGCGCGACTCGACCCTGGCACATATGAAATCTGCTCTGTCAATTAAAACTGGCCAGACTAAAAAACCAAAAAACACATGCATTCAAACGACAATGAGCACCTGAACTCTGGCATAAGTTACTTCGCAGATCTTCCGGGAATTGAATGCTTCCCATGGCTGTTTGTGGAAGGCCTTGTATAGTTTCCAGGTGGCCTTGGACGTGGTCATGTTGACAAATGCATATCCCAGATTGCATTTATTTCTGCAAAAAATAAAATAAAAAGTTATTAACGTGAGCCTAAACTTAAATGGTTTCTGCAAAATATAAAGTATCCTATTAACTTAACGAATATAAAGAAAGTATCCTATTAACTTACAGTATAAAGTATCCACTTAAACCAAGCTAAAAAAACATCGTATTAACTTTTGGTATAAAGTATCCACTTAAACCAAGCTATAAACGTCCACTTAAAACCAATTTGGATGGTGGGCTGACAAGCATTCTATAAATGGTGGGATGGTGGAGGGATACAAAGCTATGGTGGGCTGATAAAGGAAAACAAAGCCAGAAAAGCATCCTATTAATGGGGGATGGTAGGCTGACAAGTATCCTATTCATGGTGGGATGGTGGAGGGTACCAACAAGCTATGGTGGGCTGATAAAGGAAAACCAAGCCAGGGATGGTGGGCTGACAAGTATCCTATTAATGGTCGGATGCTGGAGGGATACCAAACTATGGTGGGCTGATGAAGGAAAACCAAGCCAGAAAAGCATCCTACTAATGGCACAGATGGTGGGCTGACAAGTATCCTATTAATGGTCGGATGGTCGAGGGATAGCAAGCTAGGGTGATAAAGGAAAACCAAGCCAGAAAAGCATCATATTAATGGTGAGATGGTGGAGGAATACCAAGCTATCCTATTAACATCGACTTAAACCAATTTGGATGGTTGAATGACAGGAGGGAAACAAAGAAAGAAAAGTATCCTACCCAATTTGGATGGACTTAATCCAATTTGGATGGTTGAATGACCAGAGGTAAACCAAGAAAGAAGAGTTTCACATTAATGTCTACTTAAAATCAATTTTTGGATGGTTGAATGACCTGAGAGAAACCAAGAAAGAAAAACATCCTCTCAAATTTTACTGTTCACGTAACCAATTTGGATAGTCTGGTGATCCAATGGGGATGATGGAAAGAAACATCATAGTATTCAGTCAGTGACAGGAAGAAAACCAAGCAATACAGTATCCTATTAACATCCACTTGTAGTCAATTTGGATGGTTGAATCAGGAGTAATACAGTATCCTATTAACATCCACTTGTAACCAATTTGGATGGTTCAATCAGGAATGGAGGGAAAAAACCAATAAAAATATCATATTAACATCCACATAAACCAAAAAAACATATCCTTTTAACATCCCCACTTAACCAATTTAAATTGTCCCCATTTTGACGGTGGGATAACTGGAGGGAAACCAAAAAAGAAAAGTGTCCTCTATTAAAGTTCACTTTAAACCAATTTAGGTGAACAGATGACACAGAGAAACAAGCCAAAAAAATATCATTATCGTATTAACAACGTCCACTTCAACCAATTTGGATGGTGCTAATTTGGTATCATTATAGTATTAACAACGTCCATTTAAACCACAATTTGGATGGTTGCTAATTTGGATTGGATAGTGTAATGATAAGAGAGAAACCAAGAAAAACAAGCTTAAATCAAGTTGATTTGGATAGTAGGTTGTTAATTTGGATAAGTCTAATGACAAAAGAGAAACCCAGCCAAAAAAATCTCATATTAACTTCCACTTTAATCAATTTGGATAGTAGAATGATTGCAGAAAAACAAAGCAAGAAAAGTATCTTAATTTTAAATGGCCAATTTCAATAGTGGAGACTATTGAAAAAAATATTCTATTGACATCCACTTAAACCCTCAAACCAATTTAGTTATCGGAGGAAAACTAAGAACCAAGCCATTAATGAGAAAACAGTGACAGGTTTTCTTACTTGAAATCGATTGGCAAATACACAAAGTCGTAGGCTGAAAACGGCTCGTTTGGGTCCGTGATGCGCTCGTTGCAGCTGATGCAGTGCTGGTCCAGCATCGATAGAAGCATCTGCTGACTGTAACAACAACACAGACCAAATTGATTCCACGAAATAACCCATCAATACACTGAAAGTTCAACAAATTGAATGTATAAAACTTCTAATCAACCAACAAATTGAATACATAAAATTTAATGCTGCATATTAAGCTCAAAGCACTCGGCCATTAAAGCTGGCCTTCTAAAGAAACAGACCTGTACTTATTGGGAATGTTCTTGATCATGACGGTCGTTCTGGCATCGCTGGAATTGGACTCCGCTTTGGCCTCGTCAAAGGCAAAATGAGAAGAGGTTTCGCTGTGTATTCTGGCGGAATTATTACTGCCAAACTTAGCAGCTGCTGCAGGAAGAGGAGGCTTCATGCCATTGGCTTCTGCAGGAGAGTGCTCACCTCTCACTTGTTGTTGTTGCTGTTGGTGGTGGCTACCGTTACCTCTCCGTCTCCTGACATCAATACCCAACCTCAATCTGCCATTATAGCTGTTGTTGGTGGTGCTGTTGTTAATGTTGTTTTTGTTGGGGTTAGTGTTGGTGTTAGGGTTGCCTCTGCCAACACAACCACCACTCCTGCCTCTGCCACCCCTGCTATTCAACACTGACGTATGAGTTGCCCGTTCTGCGATCGGCCGCTGCGCCCACGTGGAGTCCAGGTCGGCCGTGTTGGTCCAGCGTGGATAGACGAGTTGCTGACGTGGCTCAGGGCGAATGAGCATGGGAACGGGATGGACGTGATTATTGTTGCCACCACCCTGATGAAGGGGTGCAGCCGCGTGCATGATGGGTTGGAGCGAGAGTGGTGGCGGTGGCGGTGGCGGTCGTCTGGTTTGGCCACCAGGGCGGCTGAATTCAATTTTCACACGCTTCCCACAAATATCCTGCCCGTCCATTTTTTCCAGCGCACGCGCAGCGTCCCGCACATCAAAAAACTCTACGAACTTGTGCTGCCGCTTAGTCGGAGTCTCCCTGAGCTCCTTCACGGCACCTGCAAAACAGAAAATGCGAGCCACAAGCAAAAAACTAATATATAAATCATGCAAAATCCGTCAAATCCTGGACACTGAGAGAACAGTACACACATACCGAATGCCTCGAAGATCGATATGAGCATGTTAGTGTCGATATCCGCATCCAAATTGAAAACTACTAGAGTGCCCTGGTTATGGCCTTCTGGACCGGGCGGGAGCCCAACAGGAATGGTGTACTGTGCCCATATGGCCTTTCCTCCTATAAGTCCTCGTGATAATGCCGGTGGTGGTGGAGGCGGTGGCGGGTTTCGATCATGGTCATCGCCGTTGCCATCCTCATCTTCATCTCCCTTTTCTTTTTTCCTGTGAAGCAGACTATTGTAATGCTGCTGCAATCTCCGTTGCTGCATCAAATGTTGCTCCTGGATTTCCGTCAAGCCTGCTTTGGCATGTCTCAAATCGTAATAAAGAACCGTGACAAGCCCTTCTCGTCTCCTATCCAAATCCAATGCACGAACAGGACCCCAGACCTCCAATTCCTTCCTCAAATCCTCTTCGCTCAATTCAGCGGGCACAGAACTTAACAGCAGCGCTCGAGATGCATGTTCTCGGCCCAATGGATAAACAGCCCCGGGACTCGAACCCGAGGCATTGCTCCCACTACGAGCTGCAACGTTAGTGCTGCTCATGTTTTTGTTGTCATTGTAGCTATAAGGCCTGATTAGAGGCACCAATGGAAGACAATGGCTGCTAACATCCCCTTGAAAACCAATGGGAACCTGCTGCTGTTGCTGCTGCTGCTGCCTATTATCCCAAAGAGGCTGTTGAATTGAAGCAGCAGGATAAGGGATACCCATATCAGAAGCATTATACAAGGGCACGACTGGATTCACAGGAATCGAACACGCGCCTGCCGTAGGTGAAACATACGGTCGCGCATCTATGCGATAAGAATAATAGATTGGTGGTGGTGGTGGTGGTTGGAACATGGCATAAGGACCTGGTGTAAACTCCTGGGCACATGGGTCCAGATGTCCCGAAGAAGCCGAAGAAGCACGACCAGGCGCTGCTGCTGTATTCATCATAACAACAAAAATCTTTTCAATATTGCAGCAGCAGCACAGTAGAGATTCTAACCTGGACCTCGGAAACAAAAGCTTCAAAATCCAGCCCGAATTCAGAGGCAAAAATCAGTCCTAAACGCTGCTGAACTTCAACGCCTGCACATCCCAGCAATTATTTTTTTCTCAGCATTCAAATTCCTTGCAAAAACCCTGCACTGATTCAAAAACAAAGCCTTCTAAGGCTTCCATAGACAGACAGACCACCCGCCTCATTTGGCGTTTTTTCTCATCGCAATACAGAAAATCCCGCAGACAAACTCACTAAAGACCCGAAAATCAACACTGTCGGACCGGCGGACAAAACTGGCCCTCAAAATAGCACATTCCCAAAGCTTCCTAAAAAAACTCCCCAACATAAACCCAGCACGCAATTTCAATGCAAAACCACAAAAACCCTCAGAGCACACTACTCCAATACCGCCATTAAAACGCAGACACGACATAACACAATTTAACCGGAATTCATCCCATTCTCTCATAATCTAAGACAGCATAGACACCCCCCACTACTCCAAGAAAATGACACGACATGACTAACCTGACCTAGTCCAACAGAGTGAGACAAAAAAAGAGAAAAAAAAATAAGTCACTCTACAGTATCTGAACTGTCAAACACACAGGCAAAAGCCAAAGGAAAATACACATTAATATTCATAATGCTGCAACTTACAAAGCTGGCTTCCTCTTCTTGAACTTCTTCTTTTTCTCCACTGCTTCTGTGGATCCTCCCTTTTTATGATCACTGCAACCACTACACAGCAGGCCCTCCTACCATTTCTCTACATGATATACTCAGCTGCCACAATACAACTGAGCAAACACAGCCCTATATCACAAATACCCAGAAGGGGAATACAAAAATGGCTGCCCTGCCTGCATATCAGACGAACCCGAAACACCATGGGAGTTCCTTGCCTTGCCTTGCCTTCCTTATGCCCGTTACGATGGATGCCCAAAACCGCCGTTGTCAATACTAATAAGACGATATAATAACACAGGTAGGAAAAAATAACCCTCCATGCCCACGAGCGGTTTTCAGTCCAATAAAAGAGGTTTTCAGACTACTTGATAAAACAAAACCTCCAGACAAAAAGACGACGTCCACCGCTTGCAACGCAAGCGGTTTCTCGGCAGACAATTAAATGTCGCGACATTGACAAATCTCCCTCGACAGAGACGTCTTTTCCGGGGATTTAAGGAGGAGAGAGAAACGTCTCTCCGACAGTCAAAACCCTAACATTCCATGGCCGTCGATCGCCCCGCCAACGCTACTCCCCGCCGTCGGATCGCCGCGAGGGTGGGTGGCCCCGGAGAACGGCCGCTTCGTGCCGTAATATGGTGGCGGCGCCGCCATAGCGACGGATATATACATTTTTTTTAATATATACATGAACGCAAAGATTTGCCGCGAATATCTCCGTCAATTAATCCTGCAAGGGAGTGGGGCTCGTCCCGTCCGTCCGTCCGTCCCTCCCTCCCTCTCGACGGAACGTTTTGACGGTGGGCCCCATAACGCCGTTTGTCTCTCTCCATACTCGCCGCCATTTTCACCCTCACCGGCAAACAGTACCCTCATCCATGAATTTTATAATTTTATAATTAAAAATGAATTTAATAATTATAAAAATGAGTTAAATACTATGGTCTCTTGACCTTATACCTAGGAGACTGGATTCGCCATGGGGAGTTTATTTCTTTTTTGTTGTACATGTTTCGAATTCGGGTTAAACAAAACTTTTTACCATATCTTCTCTCGAGAGCACACGAATCTGTGAGGTGTGTGTTGCCCTTCCCCTAGGCAAAGTCCCCACTGCCATGATGCCATTTTCATTCCCTCTTTATCTTATTATATTATAGGAAAGTCTCCTTGCCTCGGTCTCTGTTTGTCTCTGCCCTTATCTCTCTGTCTGTTCCCCCTCTATCTCTGCTCCATTGCAATCTATAGAAAATACCAGGGGGCTTACATTTTTGTATTCATGGGTATGTTTTTGCTCTTTTAACATGTTCCTTGTATTATTAAAATATAGTATGCATTATTACACTTTCGTTGTTGGATATAGGTTTTTAACCAAAATGTTATATATTTTTTATATTCATAAATATAAATTTTTAATCAAGATATTGTATCAAGATTTAATAAATTATTTATTTTTTATTTATAAATATGAATTTTTCATAAATGAAAAATTATTTATCAATAAAATATCATTTTTCATTAATTTTATATTTTTTTGCTATTACAATCAAATAGTTGATTTTCACTTTTAGATATAAATCTTTATCCAAAACCTCTTAACCAAAATAAATACCATCTTTCCTTAATTCTATATTTTTTTGCTATTACAATGAAATAGTTGATTCTCACTTTTAAATATAAATCTTTAACCAAAATCTCTTAAGCAAAATGTAATAATTGATTTTCACTTTTAAATATAAATCTTTAACCAAAATCTCTTAAGCAAAATGTTGAAGCAAGTTTTTTTTGGTAAATTATCTATTTTTTATTCACAAATATGAATCTTTAATCAAAATTGGAAATCAATTATATGACAAAGTACTCTCTTTCATCATGTAGAGTGTGAGATTTCAAGATCATACTAAGATATTTGACAAGGTATCTACTTTTTATTCATAATTATGAGTAGTTAATCAAAATTGGAGATCAATAACCACTTTCATTTGTTTTGTAGAATTAGTAAGTTTTTTTAACCAAAACATCACATCAAGGTTTTTGGCAAGTAACCCACTTTTTAATCATAGATAAAGGCTTTTAACCAAAATTAACAAAGTACCCACTTTCATTGGTTTTGCAGGATTTTTTTTATTACCACGAGATAATTATTCTATTTTACTTATTTCTTTTTTTTTTGCTTGAAAATAACTCAAGAAATTAATTATAGTAAAATCCTCAAAGTTTATGAAAATCTATCTAGTAAAAGTATTTTTATTCTTAGATATGAGTCCTTAATCAAAACAAGATTGAGGCATCTAGTAAGACATCCATTTTTCTTAGTCTTTACTTGTAGAATTTTTCCCATCGTGGTTAGAAAGTGGCTTATGAGAATCAAACACAAGGATTTTTACTAACTGTTGTGTGTCCTTAGCTTAAACATTAGACTAAGGCCTCTACCAAAGTATCCAGTTGTATTGGTCTTTTATTTGATGAATTTCTTGTTGTGTCTAAGCAACTACTTATGACGTTTGTGTGTTCTTAACTAAAACAATAGACTAAGACCTTTACCAAAGTATCCAATTATATTGGTCTTTTACTTGTACAATTTCTTTTTGTGACTAAGCTACTACTTATGAGAGTTAAACACAAAACTTTTCATTGATGGATATAGATCCTTAAACAAAATGTCAAACCATGATTTATGGGAAGATAATCACTATCATCACTTATAGAATTTTTTCTATTACAACTAGACAACTACTTATAAAATTCAAACACGAGACATTTAACTCATAGATACAAACCCTTAACTAAAACATTTGACTGGGGCATTTGCAACTAGGTAATTTCTTATGAGATTAAACACAATACTTTTAACTCATGCATATTGGTCCTGAACCAAAAAAACAAATTGAGATCTCTTGCAAAGTATCCACATTCACGATTAGTCGTTACTTGTAAAAATTTTGTATTGCAATTGGACAACTATTTATGAGAATATAATGTGAGACTTTTTACTCATGGATATGGGTTTTTAACTAAAACACCAAAGTAGGGTTATGGGTTTTTAACTAAAACACCAAAATAGGGCATTTGGCATTGTACTCACTTTCATTAATCTTTACTTGTAGAATTTTCCCTACATAATTAGAAAATTTTATGAGAATAGAACACATGACTTTTCACTCGTGAATGAGTCCTTATATAAAACACCAAGCCAAGGTGTATCTAACAAGTCACCCACTTTCATTAATCTTTACTTGTAGAATTTTTCCAAATGCAGTTAGGTAGTTGCTTATGATGATTGAATGTGAGACTTTTTACTCATGGATATGTATCCTTAACTCAAATGTGAAGCCAAGTTGTCTAGTAAGGTATCCACTTTCACCAGTCTTTACCTATAAGATTTGCCCTATTATAAGTAAACAACTACTTGCGAGAATTGGATGCAGGACTTTTTACTCATGGATATGGGTCCTTAACCAAAACACCAAACTAGGGCATTGGTAAAGGTATCCACTTTCATTAGTCTTGTTTTATAGAATTTTTCTCTTCATGACTAGATAGTCACTTATAGAGTCAAACAAAAGAAATTAGATGCATGACTTTTTACTCATGGATATGGGTCCTTAACCAAAACATCAAACTAGGGCATTGGTAAAGGTATCCACTTTCATTAGTCTTTCTTTATAGAATTTTCCTCTTCGCGACTAGATAGTCACTTACAGAGTCAAACAAAAGACTTTTTACTTGTGGATATAGGTCATTAACGAAACCACCATATCAACTCTCTAAAAAGGTACTCACCTTCACTAAGTTTTTACTAGTAGAATTTATTGTTGCAACTTAGCAACTACTTGTGAGAATTAAATCCAAGACTTTTAACTCATCTATATGGGCCTTAACCAAAACACTACACTATGGCGTCAAGCAAAGTATCTTCGTTTATCGGTGGTTATGTATAGAATTTTTCCTCGCGCTTATGAGAATCAAATGTATGACTACTTAGTCATATATATAGGTTGTAATTAAAACTACAAATCAAGGCATTTTGCACGATATCCATTTTCATTAATCTTTTATTTGTAAAATTTTGTGTCACTAACTCACTTATGAAAAAAAAGACTTTTACTTATAGATATAGATATCCTCAACCAAAACACCAAACTACATATATAGTATTGTACTCACTTTATCTTTCTTTATAAAAATTTATCTATAAATGACTATAACATTAAATATAAAACATTTTCCTAGTAGATATAAAACCTTAAAAAAAACATAAATTGAAAAATATAACCAAATACCCACCTTCAGTGGTCTTTATTTAGTGAATCATTCTATTGCATATATCATTTGATGAGCTCCACTTTAGTTTTATGAGGGGACAAAAGTTTATAATTATTACCCAAATACAAACCTCGATGGACTAAAAAACCTTAAACAAATGAGAATATCACACATAAACATGAAATTTATCTCTCCAAATAACAAATTGGCGTATCATAATATTTGATAATTATTATTGGGATAGTTGCATGTATAATGATGAGATGTAGTTGGGAATTATTTTCAAGATACAAATTTAATTAAATAATTAATGAAAGCGAATGGACCAATGTACTTCATAATAAAACGTCTCACGATGTAGAACACTTATTAAACTAACATCATCTCAACTTCTCACGATGGAGGATACCCATTAAATATACATTTTTATTAAACTAACATCATGTCAACTTCTCACGATGGAGGATACTCATTGAATATACATTTTTAAGAACAAGGTTTATTAATTAACTTTGTAGAACAAGTATTTGGATTGGGTTGATGTGGTAGTATGTTTTTTTAATTTCAATCTTAATATTTAGTGGTTTTGTTCCAACGAAATTAGGTTTATGGTTTATTTTTATGTTGTTTTAAGTATCCTAATGTAATGATATATTTTAAGGAAGTTTTTATATAGTTTATTTTTAGAAAGTTTAAATAATATAATAATATATTTAGATTTTGATTTGTAGGGGTGTGGATCGATTAGCAATTGCAGGAAATATGTAAAGGAGGTTTCAAGTTCGATTCTTACCTCGATTTACTCGTGCTCCATGCTTACATACTTGGAGGTTATAAAGATGCTCTAATATCAACATTGTTGATAATTTTGGTGTCATGTCTTATGGGTTGTATTTGACTTATAGTTGTTATACATATGATGTTATGCCCTATCAATAGTTGTAATTGTTATATATGCAATGTTACACACTATCTTGTTGCAATGACATATTTCACATTAATACTTATCATATGAATTGTGTGTGTGTGTGTGTGTGTGTGTCTTAAGATACTTCTTTGTGTGTGTGTCTTAAGATACTTCTTCGTGTGTGTGTTTGTGTTAAGATAATTCTTGGTGTGTGTGTGTGTGTGTGTGAATAATATTGTGTGCATAGTTATGTTCCATATTATTTAAATCACCTTGTGGAGTACGACAATTCACACATGACGATTTGTTCATGGCTTGTGCCACGAGGTCAAAATTTAGGGGTCAAGTAATTGTTTTCACGAACTATAACATGAAATTGACCTTTACCTTGTCAATATTGTGTGTGTGTGAGAGAGAGAGAGAGAGAGAACAATCTCACATGCATCACAATTGTGAGATAGACATGGTTATGATCCATTACCTACACCAAAAGCTTGGCTAAATCAAATGCTAGTTTTGGGGTGCAAGCCTTGAATTGATGTGATAACATCCTCCCTTATCTAGTGGTTTCACTATCTTACCTATTGAAAAAGGAAAAATAATGTAAGATAATAATAATGAATCCAAGAAAGAGTGGTGATGTCAAAGGATCATGTTATAACATTAAAGCACAATGGTGAGCATCATTCAATATCCCCATATATTGATTGTGTATGTTTATGATAATAGATTGATGCATATGATCTCATATATAAGTTTAGGTATACAATAGAAAACCTTGAAGTATGGGACCACACCCCATAATCATCCACATAATAAGGATCTGAGTGATCAAAGTGGGCCACATCAACTCCCAAGTGCACAATGAGTTGTTCAATTGACCCTTCGACTCAGTCGACTCCCTCAATTATCGATTCCCTTTCTTGGTTGACCACGCATGTCTAACAAGGTGAATTACCATAGAACCTTAGGTTCCAAATTCCCCCTTTAAACATGGCATGGAGGACAAATCAAATTACATCAACATCCACCCTTAATTTGATAGGGACAACAAATGTTGAGAACTAATCCAAACAAGGTACATTAATATTTTATAAGGAAACATGGAACACTACCACCTACTAGAAACTAATACACAGATCAAGCCAAGGTACGCATGTTGTCACCTATAGTGTTCACACAATCCTCCAAAAATTCAATGGAACAAGAGCATATGCAAACAATATTAGAATAGGAATTAAAACCCCCCTAATGTTGTCCAACAAATTCAATTAACAATCCCAATCAATCAATTGACTAAACAACAAAGTAAGGCAATCCTAGTTGATCAATGGACTAAATAATAAAGTAAAACAATTTCAATTGATTAGTGGACTAGACAACAAATTAATACAATCCCAATCCATAAACCAAACAGTCTCGATTGAATAAGGATCTCAAGAAATACAATAATCATTAAGTCAATACCCTATCGACACTACATGTCGGTATCATTTGTCAATACTCTATCAGTTAGCACTACACTAACTATCTGCACAAGCGTCTTCGATATTAGTCTCCAATCACTATCCTAGAACAAACCAATCCATCTGCATTCACCAACACTCTAACACTAAACAACTTAGTGGATTACAGTGGACCAATTAGCACCATCAGTTAGGTTTATACATAAGTTCAAATATCATCAAGTCCAAGTAAATCATTGGATTAGACATCTCAAGTTGGGTTTACACTCTCAACTTCTCAACAAAATTAAGGGGTCAAAGAACATCAATTAATGAGGAAAACAAGCAAGGCCTCGAATCCATATGCAATGTACCAAAAATATCAATTGTCCATCAAGACAATACAATGGTGATTGTTAAAGCAATCGACCAATTAGGAAATCAACATGAATAAAGTGGAGAACTATATTGTTGTATAGTTGATGATACACATATATGTAAGAAGTCCTCAAACATTGTTGTAATGCTCCCACGACCACTCATCAATATAGCCACACTCAAACCTTATTGTTGGAACTGGTCGAAAGTTCTTCTTCTTGTGCCTCTTCTGCAAAGACGTGTAAGAATTATTGCCACATCGACAACATCATCCTTCTTACAAGCATCAATGCTACCGACAATATTATCAAGAAAGGCATGAGGAAGGTTCTTAACATCCTCCTCCAAAGCATCAAGTAGGTCTTTCTTATCCCCAAACTCTTCCACAAGGTTTTGAAGGACACATTCTAAAGTGCACAAGACTCTACTTGCATTGTTGCAACTCCTAAATGGTTTGATCCTTCTCATTTATTTCATGGCTAAGTTGAGAAACTTGTTTATTTAACTTAACAAAGGTTTCTTCCTAGGAGATAAGCTTCAACCTTCTCTCTTTATATGAATAGTATATGAACAACACCCATATTGGAAGAAAGGGTTCAATGAACTTCAAATTTAGGCTCAATTGATTCACAAATAAGTCAACGAACTGTTGGTTGATTTTCAACTCAGTCGAAAAAAACCCACCAATACTCAATGAGTACACAATTTGACTCCATCAAACATCAATATTCTAATAAAGGACAATGCACCACCTGATGAGATGTTATCCTTGGTCTCTAAATACAGATGGAAAGGTTTCATCAACCTATATTCTTAAGTCAATTAAGCAATATACACAACATAACAATATATTATGTCTCTAATGCTCAAATATATAACATCAATATATCCTCAATGTTCAACAAACAGTCGAAACCAAAGGACTTGGCCCTTAAACCTTATACTACCAGCCATACAACACTACTAATTTGGCTACACACAATGTTTAATTAGCAAAGGAACAATATTGTATATTAAACCTTTGAATAAGAATCAACACATGCTAGTTGATGTTATCATGCTTCAGTTGATCTACCAACTACCATTCATAATCACTCTAGTTTATAAAAACAATCTTATTTCATTGTTATCTTGGGTCTGGAGACATGCCACACTTATTACTGAGCTTCTCCAAGGACCAAGTAACACACAAGTTAGACTATACTTCAACTTTCTAGTCAATCATAGGAATGAAAGGAACTAGTTATCTTCAACCAACAATTTTCATCGATTGTATATACTTGATTCAGTCGACTAATGTGTGAAAGCAACCATGCAGCTCTAGTCACAACGAACTTTAATTTTACAAGTCATCCTCAAGTAGATCTACGATTCCAATGATCTACAACCTCAAACAAGCCTACCATAGTGACATGCCTAGTCAAATTTTGGTTGACTAGACACCAAGAAAACCAAAAATCTACTTTCACTGTCAGTTGACTATACAAAAGTCAACCGCAAAAATCCATCTCGGTCACTCTACAAATGTGTCAGATCATTGGATTCAAATTCACATTAGAAAAGTGATCACTACATTGATAATCTCTTCTTTAGACTACACATAGGTTGCTACTACGACTTCACTGCTACACACCTATTCTTTGGACATGCATGAAGGATAAAAAAGTAGTGGATTCCATGGTCACAACCAATCATTAGAAGACTCAGATGTCATGATGTACCATTCTTTTACACAAAGGATTTCATCCATGAGTCAAACAATTCGGATTCAAAACGTCGATGATGAAATGACACCAACTGTGGATTATCTGAACAACACATGTGAAACTCCTCACCACAGAAACTTAAAAACAACAAACAATTCTTTATCGATCATCTACTAGTCAACTTTAACCTTAACCTAGGATGGAATCACAGATCTCCATGTAGGTTGCTACTCTATTGAGCACTTGATCCAATCTTCAAGTCAAAGAATTGCTCCATACAACAACATTGCATAAAATTCTGTTGCAAAATATACTTCCTAAAATTCACTAGCACAAGACACAATGCCAAACACTCACAATAGAATTGCAACAAGATAGACTAAGCCACAATACTCAATGCATCACAAATAGGATTGTTGCAACTTCATCGAAACCACTAGCACCATTTGGAACTCATGTCACTTTCTACAAACCCTTGAGCTACTCTAAATCTCTGATATTGTATTGGAATAGGAAAAACAATAGAAGTGAATAATAATGAATCTAAGAAGGAGTGGTGATGTCAAAAGACACCATTACAATGTTAAAGCATAAAGGTGAACATAGTTCATTATCCCTATAACTTGATTTCATGTTTTTATGATAATATATCTATCTATAGGATAATCTATAGATGTATAGGTTTAAGTATACAACCAAAACAAACATAATATGTGACCATACCCCAAAATCGACCACCTAAGAAGAATATGAGTGACTAAAGTGGATTGCATCAACTCCTCAGTGCATAGTCGGTTCATTGGTCAACTCCCTCAACGGTCGGCTCCCTCAACAGTCGGCTCCCTCAACGGTCGTCTCCCTCAACGGTCGGCTCCCTCACTTGGCAAACTAGACACATTTGACAAGGTGAGCTTACCATAAAACCATAGGTTCCAAGATTTCCTCATGTATTTTATTTGGCCTGTAATTGATTAGATAACATCCTCCCTCATGTTGGTGTTAACATCATTGATGGTTTCATAGCCATGCCTTATGGGTTGTCTTTAGATTGTGTTACACACCTAAGGGTTGCACCATCAAATGTCGTACGTAGGTGTCATAAGTATCGTATGCACCTTATCAAGTGTCGTATGCACCTTACTAAGTGTCGCATGCACTTTATTAAGTGTCGATTTGTCGCGCTACCAAGTGTCACACTTATGTATCACATTCTATTAAGTGTTGCACTTAAATGTCACAACTTTATCATCATGTGGAAGTATTTGTCACGATCCCTCGACATGTTGGGAGATGAATTTATCATATGAAGGTCGAAATACTATGTGCACATGTATTATTCATTTTTATTGAAAAAATGAAATTAATTTAGTGTGAGAATCCACCTCACGTCTAGTTTCCTAATCTCAAGGAGAAGTTGAGAGTCTCATGGATGGTTGAGAGATTTTCTCAAACCGATATCCTAATTTGATGGATCTTGAGAGATATTTTCTCCCTAAAATCCTTGAGAGATATTTTCTCCCTAAAAATCTTGGAGATCCCAATTTAGTGGATCTAGTGATTGATCTTCTCCTTGGATTGTTGAGTTAGTTATCAAATGGAAAATTCTTTAAATTCCTTATGTGAGAGCTTAGAGGGGGCGGGCTTAGGAATATTGTACCTTTGATCTTGTGAAATTCGAGAGGGAGGAGGGATTTCAAAGTGTCAAACCTTTGATCTTGTGAGGAGGTAGGTAGTTCATAGCATCATGCCTATCGTCTGGTAATGCACGAAGGGGCTAGAAAAAGGAGAGCTTGGAGGAATTGTTGCAGCATCATTATTGAGGTTGTAAATATTCCATTTCTTTCCATTTTAATATATAACTTGGCCTATTTCTCTTAATGTGTACATTGTTCATTTCATGAATGCTTTCCTTTGTCTTGTTTAAGTCCAACATAGATAAATCTACTTTCGTCTAACGATATATAGTAGCATAAGAGGATTGTCTTGTCTATTGTAGGAGGGATACTTCCACATCAGGAGCTTGGAGATCAAGTTCAACAGTTGGAGCAACGAGGACAACCTACATGAAAGAGGTAAGCCATCTACCTTTTCCTCTTTCTCTCTCTCTCTCTTCTAATTTCATTAATGAACATATAAATTAGTCTTAAGGGGATGTTAGTGTCCATTTGTTTTCCTTTTGTCTTGGATCAAAGGAAACATGATCCAAGGGGAGTTCAACCCATCTGCAGGGGCATTTTATCACAATAGCTTGTAGTTGTTGTCTATGTGATATTGCATATTGTCTTGCAACAATGGTATATCCATATGTTGGGATTTTATTCCACATTAATACTCCTCTTCTAAACTGTGTGTGAGCCTGTTAGCATCATTGTGTATGTGTTGTGGATCATTTGATGTCACATGTGTGTGAGCGTGTGTTGTGATTAATCCCAAAGGCATAACACTTGTGACCAAAAATTGTGGTTATGAGGCATTACCCACACCAAAAAGATTTATAATTTAGAAGCTCACTATGGGGTACAAGCCCCTAAGTTGATGTGATTAATCCAAATGGATACTAGTGGCCACCTACCTATTCCATTGATTCAAAATGGTTCCATGTCTCAGCAGTTCTGCTACAGTTTTTCAAGTTCTAAACTTTCGATGCATTTTTTGGACATTTCTCTTGCCTTTTTGGTAGTTGACACAGGCTATAAAATCTTTGATTATGTGGCCTTCAAAACACATAGAGCATAGATTAAGCTTTGTAATGGTCCAAGAAATTACCTAAACAAATGTTGTATGCAAAATTTTCACCTCTAGAAATTTAATGTATCAATTAGCCTCCTCAAGGATCACATCAATTTTTCCCTATCATCACCTAGGGTTAGGGTTTTTACCTCTTGAGGCTTCATACTTTATGTTAAAAGGGTAGTCTTGGCCTATGTTATGAGGAATAACCCTCTATGGGTTGGGGTAAGACCACAATAGACGGAATGACACCTAGAAATAAACTCTAATCTGAAGTATGCTAGATAAACGAAAATGCCAACAAAAGAAAGGCTAAAAGCCTACCTCTTTAGGACGTTCGTAGGAGACCACTATTGAGCTCACGATTCAATACTTGATACCTGCAACTTTCCCTCAACATCCAAGATACACAAGCATATGGATAATATATGAAATGTTAGCATATAAACCAACATAGTCCATCAATATGTATGACAAATTTACCCATAGAAGATAATACAAATATTTGTAACATATAATTATACAAGAAAAGAGTATTTCTATTAATATAATCAACATAAGTACATAGGTGACAACTTTCTGTAATGAGACTTGAAGGAACCGAGAAACCAAGTCCCTCCACCTGGGCCTTCACCACTTCAATCCTCCACAAGGAAAGCTCATAAGTTTGAGGAGAAATTGGGTTCCTCCTTCACAAAATAGGAAGATCTTGGGGGATAAACACAAGAGAAGTTTAGACTTAAATGATAAAGGGATGTAGACTCAATATGAGGAGAAATTTCTCCAGAGTATATTTTCTCTCAACTTTTTCTCTCTCTCAAAGCTTGTATATGGCTCAATTTATATCCTTCAAAGGGAATTGAAGGGTTGAATCATAGCATTTCCAGCATATAAAAGGCCAAAGGGTATGGATCCCGTGACTTGGCATGGAAAAACCAAAATATTTTTAATTTTGAGCACAAAACCTGATGTACGCACGTTGTAATGGAACAACCTACATATACGCGGGTTGTCTAATTGTAGCCTATGTATATTGTTGGTTGTGGAGCCTAATTATCTTCTTGATTCATAGGTTCTTGTTTTCATCCATGTTTATACCCCATGAAGACTGTACACCCCTCCATGCGGGGGGGTTGTAGGGGGGGCTTGCCCCCCCTGCGGGGTCTAGGGGCCAATGGGGGTTCGAGGGGCGAAGACCCCGAAGGAAAAATTGTCTTGTAAATGTATATTGTAATTTCATAGTCAATCTTGACCGTTCATCATTAAGTCACATATCTGATGGTAGAGATTATGTTAGGGTTTTTTTCCCTAGAAGGCAACCCTCTTTTATGAGGGAATTGTATTGTGGTTGTGTATTATTGTGAATATTTTATTTTGAGAGAGAAGACTGCGAGAGAAAGAAGAGGAAGTTATAGCGGGTGTGTTGTAGGTTGTATCCCTTTATTTTGCTGGATAATAATAAGGAAGGACCAAGCAATTTCTCTCGTGGACATAGCCCACACTAGGTGAACCACATATAATTGTGTCCCTATTGTATTGTGTATCTTCTGTGTGTTATTTCCGCATTTGTTTTTATTTTATTGCTCCGTGATCCTATTTTTCTAACATATATGCACAAAAAATTGAATTTTTGACTTTGGATTGAGCAAAATGGGGGGATTGGGTCTACAGATGGAAAGGGAAGGCCATCAAATCATGAAGCATAGAGTGTGTAATTTGTGTATATAATAGCCTCTTATAATGTCTACCAGTGAATGAGCATAGCTAACATATTTGTCGTCAAAGAGAAGCTACCAAATTTCTAGCTAGTTTTTATTGCTTTGCATTTTACAGTCTTTTTTTATCTCATTCATTGATAGAATCTAGGTTTCATTGTATAATTTTACTCTTTGAAATATCTTTATGTGTTTCCATTTATATGTTTGCATTCAATTTGTCCTCTATATAATCCATATCAATGGGATCATAATTATTTACTCTTTGTTGTTTCTACGTGCATGTATCGACGAGGTTAGGGTATAGGGAGTTGGGTCTTGAACCAATGGGCATAGGGAAAACCACTCTCAATGGACCAAGTGGCCTTCCATGGTGGAATAAAATAAAGATGACAATGCATGAGATTCTATCAAGTTGTTGCTTGAGGAAGCCCTCTTTCAATAAAGGAACGTGGATAATTTCACCTAAATAGAAAATTTCCAACAATGGCAAAGACACTGTCACCAAGTAGTCATTTTGAAGGAGTGACACCATTCAAGGTACAAGTTAATTTTGACATTCCTTTATTTGGAGGTTGGAGAGATTCAAATGCTTTGGAGAAATGGTTAAATTTGTTAGAGGGTTATTACTTTGTTCTAAAAAAATCTAACAATGAAAATATCACATGTAACATCCCCAACGACCCAGGCTGAGCCATGCTAGTCCATAAAAAACTATGACTTAGCTATGATACCATTTTGTAACATCCCTAGCCACCCAAGTTGGGCCATGTCACACAACCTCAACCTCTGTAGCTCTAAGTCAACCAAACTATAACAACCCCAACCTACTACTGAGTCATGTTAGTCTAAAACTTCATTGCACAATTACTACTCTTACCCACAAGTCCACGCAGTATCACATGAAATAATGCGCTCATCCCAAGCTTGAGTCATGCTACAAATCTTGTAGCAACGATATCAACATACTCTTTCTAATACAATCTTAAAGCAGCGAAAATAACTCAGACACTGCGCGCACTGACAAATTGATCACTCAACACAACTGCGTGCACCGAAAAATTGATCACCCAACACAACTACGCACACATCCAACTAGGCATCATGCACTAATTCTAATTTCATTGTGCGTGGGGTCTATCTCATTGAATGCACACACAAATTCCAACCTCTTGATGCACACAAACTACAATCATGTGCACCCGGCCTCTCAATCCTCTTCTTGATGACTCATAAGCAAAATCACAAGGTTAACCCAACTGGAAAGACTAACCACAATTATCATATGCATGCACAACTACATGTACAGGATATAATCACCATACCTACATGTGCAAGAAATAATAAACCAAATAATAACAAATTCTTATAGGAAACAACATACAAGAGTTAACCATGTCAAACATAGACAAATATGCACATAATAAACAAGACAAACACATAAATAACACTTATCTTTTATAAAAGTCACCAACTGCAACCTTGACTCAGACGTTCCTCCCAACCATAAATGTTGTTGCTCCTAATATTTCAATAACAGGTCACCCTTGAGCTGGGGCACAACTCCACCAGGGAAAAAAGGGTTCCTAGAGACAAGCTACATTCTAAAACTCAACATAATTGGTCAGTCCTAAGTGCCAGCTACTACAACTAGCCCACAATCCCTCATTCCCTACACACCTGCCACACCCAGGGAAGTGCGCCCCTTCTCTTCTCAATATTCCTTTGACTTCCCTAATTCCCTTATGAGGGTTACCAACAACACGTCAGATAGGAAGTCTCTGAGCCCTGTGACTAATGCTCGACGCACCAGGTAACAACTCTCAATAAAACTCTCACCTGGAGAATATTCTCACGGGTCTGACAACCACTCCTCAACAACCAATCACCCAATATCTCTTCCAGAGAGATTTCTCCTGCTATGTCAACTCGATTCCTCGATAGTAGAATTTTGGATGCAGCCACACAATGCCTTACAAGATTCTCGTTACAGATAAGATAATAATCATATTTTCCATACAATCTAACCCTCTTTTTCTCATGAGAGCCTACATTATCAATTCCCCTCCAATAGTTGATAATCCCATGTAGAATAATGCCCAAAATACACTAAGGCCAGCTATATATATTGTGTGCCTTCCACTTGACACCTGTCACCTTTTAGAAGTAGTTTTAAGCCACTTGGTGATCAATTCCCTACCCTCGAGAACTTAGGATAAAATAATATATTTGACATTACACTTTCCCGAAAATATTATAAAATATTTCCTAAGACTTACAACTCACCCCCCTTTTTCTATTTTCTGGTGGAATCAGCCCCATCTATTTTTGTCTGAGTTAGTCAATGTGCAACGATGCAATATTATATTAATAATCATGATTACAATTACATGGATAGGTGCACTTGCCTATCTATGTCAAGGCTCACCAACCTCATAATCATATAGGTTCTTCAGCCCCAAAACATAAACATTCATATATACACATATATAACTCAGTATTGTGCACTTTCCAGGTCATCACCACGCACTAACCCAAGTACGCGCAACACGGTGTAGTGTGTGCACTTACCCAGGTGTGTGCAACACACAAAATGTGTGCACCCTGTCTTTATAACAATTCTTCGCGCACTTGCTCAGATGCACACAACATCAAAATTAGGTGCCAAAGGCTCACCATCCGAAATGTACATTAAATTTATACTTGGTTCCAACGACTCACCAACCTACATGTACAATTACAAAGGGTTCCAGATCAAGGACATTACAATCCCCTCCCCTTATTTATGCACTGTCCTTAGTGCATCAATTACACATGTACGTACAAAACTTCAAACATTTAAAAAAATATGAGGATACTCTGCTCGCATGGCATCCTCACGCTCCTAGGTTGCATCCTCAGGACCGTACCAGGTCCATTGGACCTTTACCAACTCCATGACTCAATTTTAGAGCTACTTGACTTTTCGATCCAATATGAAAATCGGTCGCACTTGAAATACACATTTTGGCTCCACCTGAATCACATTCCAATCAATGACATGATTAGCATCAATTACATACTTCTTAAGCAATGACACATGGAAAACATTATGAATGCATAAGGACGCATGCAATGCAAGCTTATAAGCGAAAACTTCAATCCTTTCAAGGATTTTGAATGGCCCATAGTAGCATGCTACTAACATAGAACAATTTCCCAACTTCATAGAATTGTGCCTAGTTGAGATCTTCTTTCAACCCTAGGTATGATATGATACCATGTTGAAATTCCCCTTAACCTAGCACCTGACAGTTAATTCCAAGAAAAATATATTGATTGAATTAAAGCACAACTAGGTTACCCAACAAAACATGCAACAAAAGCATAAACAAGGAAACTAAATCAAGCACATAAGAACACCAAGAATTTTGGGTAAACCCCTGGAAAAATCTCGGAGGGAAAACCAATCCAATGATGCTTTTATTAAGGTCAAATCAAGGCTCCCGTAACAGGGAAAATGTCCCACTCAGAGATTTATACACTGCAGACAAACCTAGAGACTCATGTGCTCTTGTATGGCCTTATACCAACATGTTTCCCAGTACATACATGACTTTCCCTTCTCTGACCCACGGATATCTGTGACTGTCCCCACTAAGACCCACATATGTGTATGAAAAGCATGTACGACAAGCTTCGTATGAATATGCTCTTCCCTATGGCTTCTGTCCTCTGAAACCCACCTAAGGTTGCTTATGCTCTCTCTCCTCCTTGACCTGCATGACCTCTAGATGAAAGTCTTTCTCCACCTATCAAGATATTTAATCACGGTCCTTTGTGATCCAAACCTCTCATCAATACTTGTATGAAATCTCTTCACCCAACCAATGATATCTCCTCACTCTAGTGTAAGCAAAATTCCTTCTTTTCTCTTACACTCCTCACACTAGCAAAAGTCCTTCTTTGTTATCCTCAACCTTGGTCTCTCACCAAGTCTCTCACAAGTGTATCTCACACAAGTACCTACCTTGGTATCTCACCAAGTCTCTCGACCTCGACCTCTCATCAATAGTCTCGATCGTGTCGACTCCCTCAACACAAGTGACTTCCTCTCGAAGTGACTTCTCCTTTACCCCAACCTTGCTCTTATAATAATGAGTTACAATCTATTTCTAATCTCCAAAGTGATCTACAATTGAGATTACTTCTCACACCCACTTAAGATTTAGATTACATGATCCATGCTATGCATGTTCCTTGAATAACTCAATTCACTAATAAATACAAATATACTTTAATTAATTCCTTCTAACTAAAGTAAGCTCAAGACTAGATTATTTTTGACAACTTCGACATACAAAACACATGCATATGTGGAACTACATGTCTGATGCCACCAAAAACATCAACACTCCCTCTTAGCGAGGAAGGTACTTCTCCCACCTGGATTTTTCTCTATCTTTGCTACCGGATCCGCTACCATGCCTGCTCTCCAATACAACTGATTGGTTGCTCCCTCTGATACATAAGTTATCCCTGCCATGATGGTATGACCTGTCTTTGAAGACTCACTTCCTTTGAACATGCTCCTATAAGTCTCTTTCTCATGAGCATCATGCATGGCCATCTCGTACCATGACTCCGTCTTGACTGACTTGGAAGGATGCTCCTTCCTACCTAAACCTAAAGGTTGACTCCATGTGAGCTGCTCAACCTTCGAAGCTACATACTCCCTGTTCTATGCCACTGGCATCGATCCATGATCCAAGATCCCATTGAATCCATTTACAGGCTCCCATCCCAGGATAATGGTTCACCTGAGGAAAACAAATCAGCAAATATCGAAGCGCTATAAACCTCAATATCGGTCCTTCAACCTTCCTGGTTGATTGTTATCTCCCTTGCTGCCCCTTTACTTCTTTCCTAGAACTCTTCCCTACCCACTTGAATGAAAGTCCTTCTCCATCTAATCAATGAGATATTACTCACTCATTCTGTGTGTGTCTTCTTTCCACTGAGAAATAACCAACACCTACAACAGAGCACCTATGTTGCTGCTATATGATCTTGTACCTACAACACCTTTGTTGCCTAGATCTATCCTTTCCACTAGATCTATCTAATGCTTAAGGCATTATTCTAGTTGCTTCTACAACTTCTCTTCTCCTTTGGACTAATTAGGTCTCTAAGTGAAATTCCTTCTTCACCCCTTTCTGGGATCTCCTTGAGAAAAAATCCTTCTTTTCTTTGTCTATGAGTCACTGACTCCAATATATATGTCATCCTATGATCTATGGATGAATGTATTTCTTCACCCATCCGAGATCCCTTTGAGTCACTGTCCTTCGTGGCTCAAGCACTTGAGAAAAATTCCATCTTTAATCCAAATTAGATGACTCAAGCACATGAGAAAAAGTCCTTCTCTGCTCCCATGTGCTCCCTCTCTCCTTCAAAGCCTCAGCTTTGATGTTTCCTAGAAACCAGTCCTTCGATTTTTTCCTACTGGTTTATATATTTGTTAAGATATCCTGCAAATCTAACTGATCTGTTGCAAAAGAAGGTGGATTTGTGCTTAGTCCTTCAAGCACCCACTTCGACACTCCTTATCCCATAGATCTTCTAATACCATGTTCACTTGGTTTCCTCCCAGAGCAACCTTGCTCTGATACCATGTTGAGATCTTCTTTCAACCTTAGGTATGATCTGATACCATGTTGAAATTCCCCTTAACCTAGCACCCGACAATTAATTCCAAGAAAAATATATTTATTGAATTAAAACACAACTAGGTTACTCAATGAAACATTCAGTGGAAGCATAAAAAAAGAAACTAAATCAAGCACATAAGAACACCAAGAATTTTGGGTAAACCCCTAGAAAAACCCCGGAGGGAAAACCGGTCCAGTGATTCTTTTATTAAGGTCAAATCTGGGCTCCCGTAACAAGGAAAATGGCCCACTTAGAGATTTATACACTGCAGACAAACCTGGAGACTCTTGTGCTTATGTATGGCCTTGTACTAACACATTTCCCAATACATCTGCGACTTTCCTTTCTTTGACAGACGGACATCCATAAATTTCCCTTCTCTGACCCGCAGATATCTGCGACTGTCTCCAATGAGACCCGTGGATGTGTATGGAAATCCTGTACGACAAGATTTGTATGATTCTGCTCTTCCATGTGGATTTTTCCCTTTGAATCCCACCTAAGTCTGCTTCTGCTCTCTCTCCTCCTTGACCTATATGACCTCTCGATGAAATTCCTTCTCCACCTATCCAGTTCTTGAATCACGATCCTTTTTTATCCAACCCTCTCATCAATACTTGGATGAAATCTCTTCATCGAACCAGTGAGATCTTCTCACTCTAATGTAAGCAAAAGTCCTTCTTTGCTCCTACACTCCTCACACTAACAAAAGTCTTTCTTTTCTAACCTCAAGCTTGGTCTCTCACCAAGTCTCTCACACAAGTCCCTACCTTGGTCTCTCACCAAGTCTCTCGACCTCTCTTCAACAATCCTGACCACGTCGATTCCCTCAACACAAGTGACTTCCTCTCGAAGTGACTTCTCCTTTATCCCAACCTTGCTTTTATAATCATGAGTTACAATCTATTTCTAATCTCCAAAGTGATCTATGGTTGAGATTACTTCTCACACCCACTTAAGATTTAGATTACATGTTGCATGATATGCATGTGTTGACGGACAAATTTGACTTGCCATCAACTGGAAGAATAGATCCGGTCTGGGGTTGTCTAAATAACCCAAGCCGTTTGGTGTAACCTATTCTGATGGGTTTAATGGCTCCGTTGGCCAACTAAAGTCCTAAAAATAATAAAAGAAATGAAACTAATCTAAAATCTATGATTCTAACAAATGATATATTACTGACTTATGTTTATTAAAAAGAAATGTGAATATAAACAATATATATACAGGCTACAAGGTTTGCATGAAATCTTGCAAAAATGATTGTTTGATAAGGTTTCTGAATCAAATATGAACATCACTTTTTTTTTTTAAAGATATTAAACAAATAAATACTAAATGAATACGATTGAAACAGTGACACAAAAACAATCAAAGCTAATTAATGTAATCATTGTTTCATTCATAAACAATTTACTAAATAACACACAGAATAACCTGTAGCTGATCAACGAAACTGGTATTATGTTTATGTGTTGTATGAGCTCATGCCTGTACTTTTGTTAAGGGAAACCTATAACAGAACAATACTAGCACTTCCAGAATACATTCAAAGAAGCATTTGATATTGGAGTAAATTAATAACAACAGGAAGACAACTAATTAAAAATCATGTGATTTTAAGATAATCAATATTTAAGAACGAAAGAAAACTCAATTTTGAGTATTGATATTATCCATCATTTAACATTAGATATAAATTCCACAATAATCAAATGATCGATTGATCACACATAAGAAATGGAATAAGAAATTATGGACATCATATAACATTTAACAGTATGAAAACACCATATGATGACAAGCTAAAGCTAAAATCAACCATAATAATATTCTCATAATACAACAGTAATGAAAGAACGAAATGGAATAAGCATCACACAGGTCTAAAGCCAAAGATGAATTG
>ML779745.1:930783-952777 GCA_009831015.1 Picea engelmannii | reverse complement strand
CCATAATAATATTCTCATAATACAACAGTAATGAAAGAACGAAATGGAATAAGCATCACACAGGTCTAAAGCCAAAGATGAATTGCTTTCCCATATTCTTTCTCAAAATCACATGCCCATACTGTAGTCCTGGAAGAATTTTTGGGATAATAGACTCTTAAAGATGAAAAAAAGTAATTAATACATAAATGATAGCAATTAATTATGTATTGATAAAAAGAGTAAAGCTAATTTAAATCAATGCACAATCAATTATTAAAATAATATGAAGATATTATAATGAAAATAAAACCATTTTACTCAGAGGACAAAGGCCATTAAACAACCTTGAATTCCATATTCTTCTTTGAAAATACTTGTCCATTCTCCCAAAGATTCCAGCCATCCGTTACTCCATTTGAAAAGAAGAAAAGTTTACAAAATAAATAATATGCAAAAGAGAAAGGATTAAAATCCCCCTCTCCAATTCTTGGATCTCTTTGGCTCTGATATTTCTCATATATTTATACAATGAATGAACAGTCTGGGCGTCACTATTAATTTTCGCCACCTGAAATTTTCCTCGTAAAGAGACATCAATATCTCTCAAATCGTGCATTTTTTGGGGAAATTTTTTACATGGAAGGTAAATGGGTCCATTTGGGTTCTGGGTTTTCAACCGTTTCTTCAAATTCCTCATGGTTTGGCTGTAATCAGTCCTGCAAAATCGCCTGTCTGATCTTGATGCCTTTCCAAATTTTATCTGTTGTTGCTCATAAAATTATTTGTAGCAATCCAATATTATTTTTGGATCCATCATCTTGAACGTATTTGGATAATAAAATCAAGCCAAGATCCGATCCGTATCAAATATTTGATAATAGAAACCTGTGAAACAAAAATAAACCTAAATTAATAACCTAAAAATTGTGAATAAAACAAAATCTAGAACAATAAAATCAAAAAATGAATTTAAACTAACTATAAGTTCTAAACAAACATTGTTTATATTTTCCTTTCAAATATGATCTAAAAATTCTAGAAGCTTCAAGTTAATGGAGAAGAGAGAAATATTAATTTTGGTTTTTTACAAGATCAAACAAATGATAGATAATTGTTTATTATTATTATTTTGAAATGAGATGCAAAATGAAAAATAATAATAATTAATTAATATCACCAAATGATTTTATGAAAATGAGAAACCAACCAAGATATTATTTGATGAAGTATTGAACCCATTATTCAAAATAGTCAAACTTGCTAATGAGCAAAATAAATAACACATAATCATAATTTAAACAAAAGTAAATAGTTGATAAAATTAACGTTTTTGTTTGAATTGAGATTTTTATGCTCGTTTCTAAAATTTGACATATACTCTTGTAATGAATGTCTCGTACTATAGTGAATGTCTTAAGTTTGTCTCAAAGCAAGCCAAGGTATGGAACTATTTGAAAATGTTGATTCTGTAGCTCATCATAATTATCAAGATTCTAATAGGGGGCCTTTAAATTTTGTAAAAATTTAGGGGGAGTTGTTGGGGCCCAACAAATGGCGACTTATTGGGTGAAGCAGTTATCTTTGATCTGGTAATATTTCATCTCAGGAAGAAAAGAATAAGACTTTAGAAAAGGGATTTAAGCTCCCTGAAATAAATTCATTCTGAGACCATATAGTATTAGGATAAGCTCAATGTTATAACCAGACAATAGAGTTTTTTTTGCAGAGGATTATAACTTGAAATAATGTCTTAATCAAAGAGTCATGATGTTTATAAAAGAACTTCAATACGGTTGACAGAGCCACTGCTGCCAACAGGCGTCCATAGCCTCGACAAGGATGTCATTTAACCCACTCAAATGCTTTAATCCCATCCAATAGTTGTATCCACATTATGTATACTTCCATAAAAGTTAATTTAAAAACATATACCTACTACCTCTCGACCCGACATTGCTTCGTTGCCAGCAAGCCTGTTCAGTACCCCGACGAAGTTGTCTTGGTATCATGTGTGCATTTACCCGCTGCCAGCGAGTCTGTTCAACACTCCAACGGGTTTACACACACTTCCCACACATAAGTGCTTTCAACCCTCTTATGCCACTTTTAAATAGTAATACAATTATAGATTTCTTGATAACAAAGAGAGCGGGGTGATACTGGAGGTTAATTGCAATACAAGTGAATAGTTGATCATGTTATTTATTTGCTTTCAAAACTGGAAGTTTTATCATGGTTTAGAGATTTTAGATTTCATTTAAGAAATCATCTAGAGAATGGGGAAGCACTTAAAAGTGATTCCTTAAGAATATGGACATCGTAAGAAGTTTAAAGATCATCGTAATTCTCAAAGATTTAAACCATATCTTTGGTGTAATACTATGGCAAAGACAATTTGAGGACAAAATGAAAGTGACAATTGACTTAAAAATCAATTGTCTGAGCTATATCTTAATATCAGAACCTCTTTGAACTTATTTCAATTTGCTTTAAAAACACAAATCTTAAAATAAATGCTTCCTTCGACAATAGCTCTTTGATCAGAAATATATTGATTCAAAAAGACAGATAAGAAGGAAACTCATTCAAAACAATCAAAGAAAACAAAAAACACACAACAAACCAAATCAAATTTTATTAATGAGATTCAAAATCAGAAGTACACAAAATCAAAACAACAAAATAAAACTTTTCAAGAAACGATTTTGGCCAAAGATAAACTTGAGCTTTTGGATCCACTAGCATCTCACTGTAAAATAAAGGAAGAACTAAATCATATAAAATATCATGTGTGAGCAAGTTCTTTTCTTAATATAGTGATGCACGAGACGCTACTTTGACCAAACATTATTATTCAAAATAAAAGAGACTAACAGAAAATAGAAAAATCCTTATTAAGATGAGTGCAGTCCTACTCGTGGCACCTTGGGTCAGGGTTGAATTAATAGTTCAAATTTACTTATATCTTTACTTTCCATTTAAAATTTTCATGATGATACTACGTTTTCGAAAATAAATATTCAATGAAAAGATGAGAGAAAAAGATTTAAAGTGGACTTCCCTAACAACATTCATATTATGGTTCTCTTGGTGTACCCACTTGTGTTCATAACTGCATTATTAAACAAATAAATATTGATAAATAAAACTAAAGGAAAACTACTCCTAAACCTACTCTAAACTGTTAAATAGATCAAAATGCTAAGTAAAATCGTATTTCTAGTGCAGCCACAAGAGCATCTTCAATCTTGCACGACATAGAAAATCGAAAATCAGAATAAAAGAATGTAGTATTTGTAGATGAAAAAGAAATATGTCATGCTTACCTCCTATATATTCATTTAAAAACAAAACAAGCACGACCTTACCATTCTTTTGAAATTTATTGATGTACGAATCCTCCAACCATTCTGCAATCTTGTCGTTATATGGGTCATAATGGCACGGAAGAGTGTAAGTAAGTTTGAAAAACTTGTCATTATTATAGGGACCTGACAGAACCATCAACCAAGGCCGAAGTGCCCCATCCTCCTGACAATTCTCCAAGTGTTTGTCAATTTCTTCACATGAAGGATCTAAGAGAATCATGTTATGCTTACTTCCTAGATATTTAGGTAAAAACAAAGCAAGCACAACTTTATCTTTATTATGAAGATTTTTTGTATACGAATCTTCAAGCCAATCTAAGATCCTGTCATAAAAATTAGGATGCAAACTATGAATTTGATGAAATGGATATATCAATGGGGAACACATCATAAGAGGATTCATGACATCAGTTAGATTATTGGTTTGAACGCTTTCTTTGATGATATTGATGGTTTCCAAATGTGAAGCATAAACATTAAAATTCGAACTAATCAAAGAACGAATATATAATGTAGAATATTCGATCTCCGTAAGGATGAGTGCATTGTCTTTTTCAACAATAAATCGTGTAAAATCATCTTGCAACATGTCATTTTTCCATGCGAGTGGCGAAAGTGAAAGAGCATCAAATCCAACTTCATAAATATTATGTTTGGAATTAATTTCACCAAATTTTGGCATATCGAAAAGATTTTATTGTGATGACAAAGAGTAAGATACTGTGGGTAAAGTATAAAGTCCACCAAAATCTAAGAAGAGATCGGGATATAAAGAGTAAAAGGAATCAGAAATGAGCACATGAAAAGAATATCTTGAGCTATGATATTTAACAATGGTATTCTCAAGACATTCCTCTTTACTTTCCTTAAAACTTTCACTCTGTTTTGGTGATAAATTCTTCAACATAATATGATCATCTAAATTTGTCTCATGTATGATAGATAATTCAAAACTTTCAYRACAACCATCTRATMTTTCTTGTGGATAAGGTATGATTTGTAGATGAKKGTTTAMRRTTTMTTCTTCCAATTDCAKATCTACATCTYTAATCAGTTTCATAKGAATGTTRGAATGMTTAAGATCATTTTCATCACCTAAGTGTTCTTCAATAACTGAATTTAAGTACTGATTAGATATAGAGTTAGAAGAATAAGGACATTCACCTTGACCCAACATCAAATATTCTTCCACGATGTTCGAGGACTAAGTATACAATGATTCAAAGGAAAAACCAATTTGATTTTCAGTAAGAACATTTTCAATAGATTCTACCTCCCTTGCTTGTTCAAAATTTTTGGATAGATTCCTCTCATCCTGCGAACAAAATTCTTCTCGCAATTGAGTGATAGGATTTGCAACCGATTCATCATTCGTGATTGAATGTGACTGGATGAAAGGGACGCAAGCATCATAGAGAAGATTTAGTACAAATGACATGTCATCAAGATTAAATTCACAGAGAACATGATAGATTCTTGTTGAAAATCTTTCTGGAGATGAATTGTCATTGATTAGTAAAGTCTGAAATTCTTCACATAATTGATTGTAATTATATTTTTCAAAATCATCTAAAAATTCATCTACAAACTGAAACCAATCAATAATGTGATATGTTGGAAAAGACTCAAACCAATGTTTAATCCGACCCTTGAAAGTGAAAGAAAACAATCTGCATAAAACCTTTAAATCAGAAATGTCATGCTTGATGCATTTACACCAAAACTTGTTAAGATGGTCTTTTGCAGATACACCCCCCCACCATCAAAGGTGAGTTTGGACAAGCGAGAGACTGTCTCGTTGGGAATATCAGGTAATGAGAAGTGGAAAGCATGTTCCAACACACTGATTTGGGGAGCCATGAGAAATTAAATAAATTCGAAACAAAGACTCTTACAAGGCCAGCTTGTCTGTCTGCACTGCCTTCTAGTTCATTTCAAGATGACATAAAAGAAGGATTTATAAATCTGGAATTATGAAAGGCTAAGGGGTGAAACATTTAATCATTAAATTTACTCAGCCCTCCTTCTAGCGCCATTTGTTGACGGGCAAATTTGACTTGCCGTCATATGGAAGAATAGATCCGGTCTGGGGTTGTCTAAATAACCCAAGCCATTTGGTGTAACCTATTCTGACGGGTTTAATGGCTCCGTTGGCCAACTAAAGTCCTAAAAATAATAAAAGAAATGAAACTAATCTAAAATCTATGATTCTAACAAATGATATATTATTGACTTATGTTTATTAAAAAGAAATGTGAATATAAACAATATATATACATGCTACAAGGTTTGCATGAAATCTTACGAAAATGATTGTTTGATAAGGTTTCTGAATCAAATATGAACAACACTTCTATTTGTTTTTGTTTTTTTTAAATATTAAACAAACAAATACTAAATGAATACGATTGAAACAGTGACACAAAAACAATCAAAGCTAATTAATGTTATCATTGTTTCATTCATAAACAATTTACTAAATAACACACAGAATAACCTGTAGCTGATCAACGAATCTGGTATTATGTTTTTGTGTTGTATGAGCTCATGCATGTACTGTTGTTAAGGGAAACCTATAACAGAACAATACTAGCACTTCCAGAATACATTCAAAGAAGTATTTGATATTGGAGTAAATTAATAACAACAGGAAGACAACTAATTAAAAATCATGTGATCTTAAGATAATCAATATTTAAGAANGAAAGAAAACTCAATTCTGAGTATTGATATTATCCATCATTTAACATTAGAAATAAATTCCACAATAATCAAATGATCGATTGATCACACATAAAAAATGGAATAAGAAATTATGGACAACATATAACATTTAACAGTATAAAAACACCATATGATGACAAGCTAAAGTTAAAATCAACCATAATAATATTCTCATAATACAACAATACTGAAAGAACGAAATGGAATAAGCATCACACATGTCTAAAACCAAAGATGAATTGCTTTCCCATATTCTTTCTCAAAATCACATGCCCATACTGTAGTCCTGGAAGAATTTTTGGGATAATAGACTCTTAAAGATGGAAAAAATTAATTAATACATAAATGATAGCAATTAATTATGTATTGATAAAAAGACTAAAGCTAATTTAAATCAATGCATAATCAATTATTAAAGGAATATGAAGATATTATAATGAAAATAAAACCATTTTACTCACTGGACAAAAGTCATTAAGCAACCTGGAATTCCATATTCTTCTTTGAAAATACTCGTCCATTCTCCCAAAGATTCCAGCCATCTGTTACTCCATTTGAAAAGAAGAAAAGTTTACAAAATAAATAATATACAAAAGAGAAATGATTAAAATCCTCTCTCCAATTCTTGGATCTCTTTGGCTCTGATATTTCTCATATATTTATACAATGAATGAATAGTCTGGGTGTCACTATTAATTTTCGCCACCTGAAATTTTCCTCGTAAAGAGACATCAATATCTCTCAAATCGTGCATGTTTTTGGGAAAATTTCTATGCAGAAGGTAAATGGGTCCATTTGGGTTCTGGGTTTTCAATCGTTTCTTCAAATTCCTCACGATTTGGCTGCAATCAGTCCTGCAAAATCACCTGTCTGATCTTGACGCCTTTCCAAATTTTATCTGTTGTTGCTCATAAATTATTTGTAGCAATCCAATATTATTTTTGGATCCATCATCTTGAACGTATTTGGATAATAAAATCAAGCCATGATCAGATCTGTATCAAATATTTGATAATAGAAACCTGTGAAACAAAAAGAAACCTAAATTAATAACCTAAAAATTGTGAATAAAACAAAATCTAGAACAATAAAATAAAAAAATGAATTTAAACTAACTATAAGTTCTAAACAAACATTGTTTATATTTTCCTTTCAAATATGATCTAAAAATTCTAGAAGCTTCAAGTTAATGGAGAAGAGAGAAATATTAATTTTTGTGTTTTACAAGATCAAACAAATGATAGATAATTGTTTATTATTATTATTATTTTTATTTTGAAATGAGATGCAAAATGAAAAAAGAATTTAATTAATTAATATCACCAAATGATTTTATGAAAATGAGAAACCAACCAAGATATTATTTGATGAAGTATTGAACCCATTATTCAAAATAGTCAAACTTGCTAATGAGCAAAAGAAAGAACACATAATCATAATTTAAACGAAAGTAAACAATTGATAAAAATTAACGTTTTTGTTTGAATTGAGATTTCTATGCTCGTTTCTAAAATTTGACATATATTCTTGTAATGAATGTCTCGTACTATAGTGAATGTCTTAAGTTTGTCTCAAAGCAAGCCAAGGTACGAAACTATTTGAAAATGTTGATTCTGTAGCTCATCATAATTATCAAGATTTTAATAGGGGCCCTTTAAATTTTGTAAAAATTTAGGGGGAGTTGTTGGGGCCCAACAACATGTTCCTTAAATAACTCAATTCACTATTAAATACAATTTTACTTTAATTAATTCCTTCTAACTAAATTAAACTCAAGACTATAATATTTTCAACAACTTCCACATGCAAAACACATGTCTATGTGGAAGTACCTGTCTGATTGTTGGCATAGGGGCATACCCAGGGTTCAACGCTTCAACAACGCACTAATAAAACCCTAACTACTGGCCCTTTCGGCAACACTTGTGAAGCATATGAAGTCACACCCGAGGTAGAGGCGGGGGTGGTTGCAGGACTCAGGTGTCTACAACCTAGCTGGGACACGGATCTGTGATCACAATACTTAATAGAGCACTCAACATTTAACATTCATTAATATTTAACTCTTATCCACCTCGCAGGAGGAAACCCTAATTACATAACAACGCAGTATTCAACAGGATCTAACACATCCAAGCACTTAGCATATAGAGATAGACTAGATCTAGCATTCATTCACAGCACTAAGCACTAAGCTACTATATCAGATACATCTAACATATATTGCTACACTAAGCATAAATCACATAACAACCATAACGCTCAAAGCAACCACAACACATGATATACGTGTTTCACCCCCAGCGTGGGGCTACGTCCACCAACTCTTATTGTCTTTATCGTCTCTTGTCAATCTTCTTACATGCACAGAGCCACAACCCAACTTCGCATAGGACAGGAGATCTGCGCACACCTCGCCAGATCCTCCTTCCCCGAGCTTGGCACAACACAAAGCCTCTTTACAATCACTTGCACTCAGCTTTGCAAGTTCTCAACACGCAGTATGCACAAATCCTTTACAATCACATAGACCAACTACTTACATTGCTTGCACTTAGCGCATTAGCCTCATTACCCCATACTTATATCGCCTAACTTTCTATTTATACTTTACAAAAGGGGTCTGAACATGGGTAAACCCATGGGCCGACATTCCATACTTGTCACATAAACCCTAAACCAAAAAATGCCCTAAAAAGGGGTTGAGATCCCGCAATATCCGCTTTGCCTTCGACTAGCCTGTCGAAGTCCCAAAAATGGTCAACCTGACCAAGGTTCTCCAAAACTTGGTCAAGGGCCAACATGCCCCCAACACTCACCCGTGACTCGTCCCGAGTCACTCTGATCTGGGTAACTTTTCCTCGAAGGCCTCGAGCTTGGCTTGAGCTGCCTCAACCTGTTGCTTCACCAGAGCCTCCTTCTCGACGATCTCCTGAAGAACCTTCTCCGTCACAGGTCCTTCCAAGCATTGTTCTACTGTATTGACCACTTGTTCTAGTTCTGCACCTCGTCCTTCAATCTCCTCAAAAAGTGTGTAAGCTTATCCTGCATTGGCTTGAGCTTTTGAGTCACTTCCATGACTTTAATCTGGATGGCATGGACCTGCTTCTGAACCATGCACTATTCTTGGTCTCTTTTCATCCTCTCGACTGCTGACAATGGCTTCAACTGCTCTTGCATTGTTGTTGCTTGCTGCTTTGCCTCCTGGAGCTGTGACTCCAGTGTCCTTAGTTCAGGGTCCTCTGTAAGGTGCTCGTAAGTCTGTGCACTTCGACTGCTGAGATGTTTTCATTCTAAGGCCAATGCCTTGATTCTCTGGACTGCGCTCCAGGTAGTTTCTTCCATTTGGTCTCGCACTTCCTGCGGAGTGCTTGGCACTGCTTGTAATTCTAGTTCTTCTACTCTTTGTTGGAGCTGCTGAATAGCTTCAGCAAGCTTTCCCACTTGACTCTCCACTAAGTGTTCTTCCATCTGTTCTAAGCCCATCATAGAGTGAAGTGACCTATTGACTACTTCTTTGACTCCAATTTGCTCTGCGAGTAGTTGTTCTTTCTCCTTCTGGATCTGCGCTCTATCTTCTGCAAACTTTGCTTGGAGGTCATCTTTTTCTTGCTGCGCAACCCGACATTGCTCTATGGCTTTCTCTTTTTCTTGCTTCAGGGCCTCTGTGGCCTGTTCATTTTCCTCTTGGACACGATGAATGCGAGCTTCTATCGAGTCTGCTAATCTGTGTATCTGGGCAAGCTCATCTCCCAACTCAATCCATCCAGATGACGGTGGTGCAGTAGACATTCTGCGGCTGGAGTAGAGGGCTTGTTGTACCCCTTTCAACTCTGTTGCAATCCTATCATACATGGTCTCCTCTTTTGCTTCGCTTCGCTGTAAGATATCCTCCTAGGTGTCTGACACAACAAAAATGATAAGGTCAATGTCATCCACTGTTAGCACAGTCTGAAATGGTGATTTATTGGCTTTTGACTTCTTTCGCGATGTAGGTTTCTTGGGGGAAACCTTTATTTTCTTGGATGTTTCAGCTTCATCAAGGGGATCGCTAGGCAGTGTTACTTCGCCCTGCTTCGGTTTGTCTTCTTTCCTGTCGTTCTCTTCCTTGTCTACTTCGTCACCTCCTCCCCCTCTAGGTGAATCTGAAGCCTCTTATGATGCGTTGTTAATCTCCTGTACCTCTTCCTTCTTTTTCCTTCTGTTACTGCTAGGTGCATCATATTCTTCGTGAGTGACCACAAGACTGTCAATAAGGTCGGGGTTGGACAGTTCGTCCTGGTCGACTGGTATAAGGAACTATGTGGGTCATTCCTTAGTTATTTCTTCCATGTCCTCCTCAGTGAGCTTATATAGTAGGATTGAATCTCTTCTTTATGTTCGTCTCCGCGTGCAGTGATATAAATAAAATGTTTATTTGCGTGGAACTTCACAAATGGCCTGAACATGTGCAGGGTGTTCGATGTCATACGAGGTAAAGACTCAATATCCCTTTTCAACTACAGGTAATAGGCGTGGAACACCACATTTGACTGCCATTGCTTAGCCATGTCGCTCGAGTACCAGAGCGTAGTGAACTTCGTAGCTAGGGGTTTAGACGACTCAATCTCAGGGAAGGTCGCTCCTTCTGGCATCTCCCAAGCAATGAAGGTGATGAGGATCAACAACCAACTGAAATGGAACTCATAGCCCTGATCCTGAGCTTCGTGACAGTCTTGCTCTAACTGGTTGATGAGGTAACTCGCCTAGTTCATTTGTAGTCCTTCATTGCATTTTCCCGTGAGGTCAACAACGAACCCTGTGACCTGCGTGGGTATGTTCTTCCTTACTAGCTTACCAATGATCAACTGGTAGGCTAGTCGAATTGCGTTGTTCTGGATGGAAGCTACCTTGTAGCCTCGCTTCCCCTTCTCCACATCGCCATAGGTGTCTTTGATTCTCTGTGCCAGGGCGCGATCTACAATCTTCCCTGGATAAAAGTCTTGTGGGTCTGGTCCTTGCATGCTTAATCCGGTGATCCGATGGATCAGCGCCAGATCTACGGTAATGCGTCTGTCCAGCCACAAATAACTGCCATGGAAGCAAGACAACATGAGTTTAATGCACGCGTTAACTTCCTGATGCCTTCCAAAGCGAGGTATCTTCATTACGTGCAGGATGGTGGACCTTGCGATGTCCATGGTCCACGGCTGGGGGATGATCTTCGACTTCGTCCCCTTTGTCTTGGTCAAATACTTATGTGGGGCGAGCATGCCATAGTTCTTGCGATCTCCCAAGTTGAATTCACTGATCTTCAACGTCATAATTTGTCCCAATTGTAGTCCAACTGCGCGTATCCCCTTCGGGAGGTAAGTAGTGATCAAGGTGTAGTCAAAGTCCCTCGGGACACTGTCACGACTAACCGCGCCAGCCATAGGTGGGATATATTTGGGCAGGATAGATGGGATGATCTTCACATTCGCCAAGTCATCACGATGCTTGCTACGTTTCTCAGCAGCAGGTTGGCTAGACCGATGCTGCGCAGTCGACGGGGATGCTTCCAATCCTCGCGTCGATGAAGCTTGTATGCTTGTAGACATCACCTTTTCAGCCATGAGTTCTATTAGGATCTCTTCGACATAATTTTCTATTGCACTAATGTCATCCGACATGCACGCTCGAGATCATATATCTCAGGTCGGTGAGCAAACACTCAATGTAACAGAACAGGTGGCGAGGTCTCAATAAGCACTACACGAAAGCAACTAGTTCTCTATGGGCTTGGATAATCATAATTGGCAAAAGTGTTCTTAGTGAAATGCTCGACGGGATAAATAGACAATCTCGTAACAAACGCTTCCAATGGGCAGGAATGCCTCAATCAATGCAATTCCATCCATTATGGTGCGGTCGCAATGGTCCAATGACGATATTTCCGGCCATAACTGCGTTTCTAGCCGTTCTGGAGCACCATTCTAACGATCGGGATGCTTCCAACAGTCATATTGCTTTGTCGTGGCGAAGTTCCAATCTATGTTGTTTTTCTATCCCGACGAAGTTCCAGTTCTGCAAACCTTCCTTCTGCGAAGTCCTCTCTGGAACTTCCTACAATTTTTCTAACTTTGCTTTCTTCTTGCTGAGATTTCTGGCTTTATTTCCTGTGATTTGAGTCACTGGTTTCCTCTTCCCATTATTGTTCTTATCTCCCCTTGGCATAGTAACTTCGCATGGTGGAGGGTCTTTCATAGGGTTCAAGGGTAATACTTCTTCTCTTTCTGGGGTGGGTGTTCTATTCTCCTATATGGACAAGAGTTTCAAGTCTTCCTATGTTCTTTCAACTTCGATAGCCAGGTCTCTGGTCCCTAGTAGCTTCGACTTGTCCTCATGTTCTTCCAGTAAGTGCGTTATTCTCCTAGCCATGAAATCTCTTAGTTCTTGCTTTTTTTATTCTAGATATTCCTCTTCTTGTTTCCTTCGTATCTGATCTTTCTCAACCCAAGTTTTCCCTAGCAAAATAACAAATGGGGCGTTGTTCTCAACAAACTTAACGACCTCAAACTCTTCTTCTGTCGAAGTTCCATGAACACTCATAGGTATCTGGGTAAGTCTTCCACATAGGGTTATCATCTTCCCTTTAAACAATTTGATTCCTCCCAGTGAAGGAACCATAGCAGACTTTCCCAAAATTTCCCAAGTTCTTTCTGTCATGATATTCACTTGTGTTTCCTCATCCAGGACACAGTCTATGTCGAAGTCTCCTATTCTTGTTTCTATGCAGTCCTTCTCTTTTAAGACTTCTGGTAAACTGATGTCTCTGTGATCATTCATGGTTTCTTTCATCTGTAATAATATAGTCTCTGATTCTTTTTGGTTCTTGAGCATATTCTTAGTTTCTTGACCTTCTAGGGCAATCTAAAAATTCATGTCCAGTAGCCTTACAACAAAGGCAAATGGGACCTCGACCAAGGCATTCCTTAGCAACATGTCCCGATCTTCTACAATTATAACAAAGAGTCAATCCTCTCTTTCTCTTGAGTGATCCCCAACCTTTCCTGTACTGCGCACTGGGATCACAGTGGTGGATCTGCAAAAAATTCTTTCTTGGGTCCTGCATCCACTTGTTAGTCCAATAGTTCTTTCTATGCATAGGAATAACATATCTTGCACTAGTTATATCAGATCTATTCATATCAAATCTTCTTTCTTCTAGTTGTGCCCTAGTTTTCAGACTAGGACAAAATCTATCAAACATACCTAGATCCATTTTTCCGATTTTTTTTTCCACTTATTTTACCTTTATCAGAGCACAAAGCTTTTAAGATCTTACCTCTTTTATTCAGATCAGACTTTTATTCTTAGCATAGAGCTTCGCAGGTCAAGTAGAGTACTGCGCACCACAGCAGCAGATCTACGCACAAAGCTTTCTCTTTTCTTCAGTTCCCAACAATCACAGTTTTAGGTCCCGACAACAGAACCATTTGTTGGCACAGGGGCAGACCCAGGGTTCAACGCTTCAACAAAGTACCAACAAAACCCTAACTACTGGCCCTTTCGGCAACACCCGCGAATCAGATGAAGTCTCACCCGAGGTAGAGGTAGGGGTGGTTGCAGGATTCAGGTGTCTACTACCTAGCTAGGACACATATCTGTGATCATAGTACTTAACAAAGCACTCAACAGTTAACATTCATTAATATTTAACTCTTATCTATCTCGCAGGAGGAAACCTTAATTACATAACAACGCAGTATTCAATAGGATCTAAAACATACAAGCACTTAGCATATAGAGATAGATCAGATCTAGCATTCATTCACACCATTAAGCACTAAGCTACTATATCAGATACATCTAACATATATTGTTACACTAAGCATAAATCACATAACAACCATAACGCACAAAGAAACCACAACACAGGATATACATGGTTCACCCCCGGCGCAGTGCTATGTCCACCAACTCTTCTTCTCTTTATTGTCTTCTGTCAATATTCTTACATGCACAGAGCCACAACCCAACTCCGCATAGGACATGAGATCTGCACACACATCGCAAGATCCTCCTTCCCCGAGCTTGGCACAACACAAATCCTCTTTACAATCACTTGCACTCAGATATGCAAGTTCTCAAAATGCAATATGCACAAAGCCTTTACAATCACATAGACCAACTACTTACATTGCTTGCACTTAGCGCATTGGCCTCATTACCCCCTACTTACATCGCCTAGATTTCTATTTATACTTTACAAAAGGGGCCTGAACATGGGTAAACCTAGGGGTCGACATTCCATACCCGTTACATAAATTCTAAAATTCCCTAAAAAGGGGCCGAGATCCCGCGATCTCCGCTTCGCCTTCGACCAGCCTGTCGAAGTCCCAAAAATGGTCAATGTGACCAAGGTTCTCCAAAACTTGGTCAAGGGCCAACACTGATGCTACCAGAAACATCAACACGCCTAGCCCTCACTTTCAGAAACACATGATCACCCACTCCAAATTCCCTATGGTTTCTTCCTTTATCTACGCAGCTCTTCTGCCTGTCTTGGTAAGCCTTTAGGTTCTACCTTATCTTTACCATTTGCTCCTCCATTTTCTGGATCAAATCTGGCCCAACTACTGCGTAGTCTATTGGGTTATCCTAGCTCATAGGCATGTTTCACTTTCTACCATAAAGTGCCTCAAGTGGGCTCATCTTTAAAGATGATTGATATCAATTGTTGTAAGTAAACTCAACCAAATGCAAATAGTCTTACCACTTTGATGTCTTATCCATCACATACATCCTCAACATGTCTTCAACCACCCAGTTTACCCTCTCTATCTGACCATCTGAATCATGGTGATATGTTGTGCTGAAATTCAAACTTGTTCCGAATCCTTTAAATAGTCATTTCCAAAAGTTCGAAGTGAACTTGGAATCTCTATCAGACATAATTGTCTTAGGAACACCATGCAACTTGGCAATTTTGTGCATGTATACCTTAGCAATGTCAGTTGCCTTATGCGCTGACTTCATTGGAACAAAATGGGCATATTTAGTAAGCTTGTCCAGCACCACCATAATAAAATCATGTTGCTTAGCAGTCCTAGGCAACTTAGTTATGAAGTCCATAGTCACAACTTCCCACTTTGACTCAAGAATGGGCAAAGGCTGCAACAAACCATCTGGATGTTTGTGCTCAACCTTGACCTTCTGACATTCAAGACATCGAGCAATAAAATATGCAACTTCCTTTTTCATGCCTGGCCAAAAGTATTGCTTCTTGACCACGATAATCATCTTCTGATAACCTAGATTTCCAACATAAGGAACCTTATGCATCTTTTACCATATCAAGCTCTTCAACTCTTGATCATTCTGTACATAGACTTGACGTCTATACATGAGGATTCCATCCTCTTTTAGTTCATAGCCTTCAAATTTCTGCTGAGACATACCTTGTTGTAAAGTCGCACTTATATCCATATAGCGCAAATCTGATTTGGAAAATTCCAAAATTCCATCACATCAATTTGTCTAGTACATGCTAATGATCATAACATGCATATCATGCACCCTTCTATTGAGCGCATCAACCACCTTGTTCTCTTTTCCTTTGATATACTTTATGTCGAAGTCATACTCACTGAGGAACTCTAACCACCTGCTTTGTTTAGCATTTAAACTTGGTTGTCCAAACAAATATTTTAGACCACAATGGTATGTTCTCAGCTCAAATCTCTTACCCATGAGATAATGTCGCCACATCTTCAAAGCATGCACTATAGCTACCAATTCCAAGTTATGTATAGCATAGATCCTTTCATGCTCTTTCAACTTCTTTGACTCGTAGCATACCACATGTCCATTCTAACTCAGAACTCCATTGATTCCCACCTTGCATGCATCCGTGCACACAACTAAGTCTACAACTGTATAAACAATCCTCAAAATCGACGCACTTGTCAATAAACTCTTCAAGTGCTGAAAACTCCTTGCAGAATCTGGAGTCCATTAAAATTGCACACCTTTATTTTACATGGATGTAATCGAATGTGTATTCTATGAAAATCCTTCAATAAACCTTCTGTAGTACCCTGCTAGTCCCATAAAGGATCTCACTTCTGCGACATTTCTCAGTGTTGGTCATTCCTCAATGGATTTTATCTTCATTGGGTCCACAACTATTCCTTATTATGAAATGATATGACCCAAGTAATGAATCTGTCATTGATAAAATGAACACTTGCTCAGTTTCAAATCAAGTTGATGCTCCCTTAATACTTGTAACACCATCCTCAATTGTTTCTCGTGCTCTTCCTTAGGCTTTGCGTAAATAAGAATGTCATCCAAAAATGCATTGACAAACTTATCTAAATACTCTCTGAAAACTCCGTTCATCAAACACACAAAGACTGCTGGTGCATTTGACAACCCAAATGACACCACTATGAACTCATAGTGACCATACCTTGTTTTGAAGGCAGTCTTATTGATTTCTTCCTCTTTTATTCTCACTTGGTGATATCCATGTCTGAGATCTATCTTGGAAAATATCCACACAACTCTCAACTGATCAAACATGTCATCTATCCTTGGAAAAGGATACTTGTTCTTCATTGTTACCTTGTTCAAATGTCTGAAGTTGATACAAAGTCTCATTGTACCATCCTTCTTCTTCATGAATAAAATTGGTGCACCCCAAGGTGACACACTTGGGTGTATATATCCCTTCTTCAAAATTTCCTCAAGTTGCATCTATAACTCCTTCAGTTATGGTGTATTCATCCAATAAAGAGTCTTGGATACATGTGTTTCTCCCGACATCAGATTTATAGAGAAGTCAATATCTCTTTTTAGAGGCCATCCAGGTATTTCTTTAAATACATCCACATACTCTTTCAGTACTGCACAGTCTTCCACACTTGGCACTTTATCCTTAGGTGCCTCTTCCATGTGTGTTGTGAATACTTGACATCCTTTCATGTATTTTTTCTTCAACTACAACGGTGAAACTTCTCTAATAGTCACAACTCTTGGAATTCCTTGAAATGATCTCAAATTTCCTTGCTCATCCAAACAAGTGAATGCCTTATTGCAACAATCCAGGTCAACATGATGTTTATCCAACCAATCCATACCAATGAGGAAATCATACAAACCCAAAGGTATGATATTCAAATCAGTCTTTGTGCGCAGTCAATTCATCTCCATTGGACATGCCTTAACCATTTCACTAATTTTCCTTTTTGCTCCTGTAGCTAACTGCACCAACCAATATTTCCCAAGATTGCTTCTCGTCAATTTGAATCTTTCCACCAACTTAGGATCTAGGTAACTATGACCAACTCCTGAGTGAATCAAAATAACAATGGGTTGGTCATTAATATTACCTTCCACCTCGATCATGTGCCACTGAAATTTAGCTTTTTTGTTATCCAACACTGTGTAAATCCTCGGAACATTTCTACCCATGTCCTCAACTATCGCAGCTTGTTTTACAATGTGCATTGTCCTCGCTTTATCACATATTTGAGGGAAATCTCTGTGCATATGATCTCCACCACAACCCCAACATTGCATAGGTTGTTGCCATGACTTTTGTCCCACTATTTACGACATTCTGGGCTCCTGAAGGTTTGAATGTCCTTGCACAGTGTTTTTGGAAAATGATGGCTTAAATACCTTCTTCCTCTATTCCACCTTACTTTTCATCTTGTCTTCCCAAGCCTTTTGGAAAGCCGATCTTCCCCTTTGTTGATCATAAAGACACTTAGCATGCCTTATGGTTTCTTCCAATGTTTTAGGGTCATCATACTCTATTTTCTCATTGATAAATGAGGGTATCCCACTCAAATACCTATGAATATTCACTTTTTCGTCCTTGATGAAAGGCACATATTTCAACAACTCTAAAAATTTTCTTCGTACTCATCTATCGTCATAGTCCCAAGCTTGAGTTCAAAAAACTCCTTTATTTTCTTGTCATAACAATGCTTGGTTAAGTATTTCTTTTGGAAATACCTTTTGAACTCCCTCCAAGTCACTTTCTTCTCATTAATGTGCTGCACTTGCACATATTGATCCCACCACATTGATGCTTTTCCTTTTAACTCATAAATAACAATTCTCCCTTCTGCCTCCACAAAATAGTTATGCAACTGGAAGTACTTCCTTATACCCAATAACCATGTCTTTGCATCCTCATCCTTTTGTGCTCATCGTCAAAGGTAGGAGGTTTTATCTCATTCATTTCCCATTATAGCTCATCCACTCCGACCCTTCTCTTATGCTTTATGACATGAGATGGACTCGAACTACTGCGCACTTTCCTGAAATAATGCTTACCAACACTTCTTCTTTCTCTTCTTTTCTCATCATGAGACCTGCGACTTCTTGATCTACTTGACTCTGTCTCCTTATCCATCTTCTTTTCTATTCGATCGATAATTTGCATCAATTTGACATTGAAGTCATCTTACTACGCCTTGGATCTCATAAGCCTTTCATTAGATTAGCCTTATAGTTCTAGACATCTTTCTACAATCCTTTTACAGTTTCTACCAACTTCATGCGCTCCTTGAATTATGTACCATCAACACCCAAGCCGACACACAAATCCCTGAATTCATCATCAAGACTATAAGTCCTATGCACATCTTCCATGGTTTTAACCATCTGCATTGACTTTGCTCTGCTCTAAATGCCGATAATTCTGCAAAATGTGCAGACAATTAAGATTTGTTATATGATTTCATGCAATAACTACATGAAAAATTTGGACCATTTTGTCATAATCCTTTCTCTTAGATTTCTTAGAAGATTTTAACATCCCAATCTCTAGTGCACACTACTGTGCGTCGCTATCCTTGTGCGCATCACAACTCTATACTGCACACGCATGGCTTTCCACATAAACTAAACTTGGCACTGCGTGACACCAATTCTTAGCACACACATATGTTCATGCTGGTCTCTAGCCCATACAAGTCCAATGTTGAACCAATCACTATGACACCACTTTGTAACATCCCCAACCACCCAGGCTGAGCCATTCTACTCGATAAAACACTTTGAGTTAGCTTTGATACCACTTTGTAACATCCCAGCCACCCAGGCTGGGCCATGTCACACAACCTAAACTTTTGTAGCTCTAAGTCAACCAAAATGTAAAAACCCCATCATACTACTGAGCCATGTTACTCTAAAACTTCATTGCAGAGTTACTACTCTTACCCACAAGTCCACATAGTATCACATGAAATAACGCGCTCAACCCAAGCTTGAGTCACACTACACAACTTGTAACAATGGAAGAAACATACTCTTTCTAATACAATCTTAAAGTAGCAGAAATAACTTAGACATTGCACACACCAACAAATTTATCACACAACACAACTGCACACACATCCAACTAGGCATCATGCACCACTTCTAATTTCACTGTGCGCGAGGTCTATCTCCTTGAACGCACACATGGATTCTAGCCTCTTGATGCACATAAACTACAATCATTCCCACCTGACCTCTTAATCCTCTTCTTGATGGCTCATAACCGAAATCACAAGGTTAACCCAACTAGAAAGACTAACCACAATTATCATATCCATGCACAACTACAAGTATTGTCTATAAGCACCATAGTTACATGTGCAAGGAATAATAAACCAAATAACAAAAAATACTTATAGGCAACAACATATAAGAGTTAACCATGTCAAACATAGAAAAATATGTACACAGTAAACAAGACAAGCACATAAATAACTCTTGTCTTTTATAAAAGTCACCAACTGTGGCCTTGACTCAGACGTTCCTCCTAGCCATAGACGTTGTTGCTCATAAGCTTTCAACAACGGGTCACCCCTGAGCTGGGGCACAACTCCACCAAGGCAAAAAGGGTTCCTAGAGACAAGTTACGTTCTGAAACTCAACAAAATTGCTTAGTCCTAAGTGCCCACTGCTGCAACTAGCCCAAAGTCCCTCATTCCCAATGCACCTGTCACACCAAAGGAAGTGTGCCCCTTCTCTTCTCAACAGTCCTTCGACTACACCACTTCCCTTCCCAGGGTTACCAACAATAGGTTGGACAAGAATTCTTTGAGCCCTGTGACTAATTCTCAATGCACCAAGTAATAAATCTCAACAAAACTATCACTTGGAGAGTATGCTCACATGTCTGACAACCACTCCTTTGTTGGATTACTGAGAGGGGGGGCTGAATCAGTAATAACGTAATTATAATCCTTTTTCTTCAAATGTTATATCAATGTAGAATTATTATCCAATAATGAGCAGTAATAAATAAACAATCACACACATATACAATACATCAGTGTTTTACGTGGAAACCCAAATCGGGAGAAAACCACAGAATGCTTTTTCTTATATGTCTTGAAGAATTACATTCATTGGAAGCACCAACTTTCTTTGTTTTCCAGCTGCAACTGGAAGGAGGCTCCAACCCCCTAGTTTCTCAGGCTACAACCTGAGGGAAGCTCCAACTCCCCAAATCTCTGGCTACAACCAGAAGGAGGCTACAACCCCCAATGTTCTCCGGCTACAACCGAAAGGTGGCTACAACCACCTATCCTTGCCCTGTCCTGCCACCCTGAAGTAGAAGTAGAATGATGGAAACATTGTCACACTATCACTGTGAGATATACCGCTGTAAACCTGTACCAATAAATCTGAATCATGCATCAACCTATACCTCAACCTGTAATCAACCTGTAATCAACATGTACCATAAACAAGTGCACCAACCATGCACCAACCTGTAATACATATGTACCATAAAAAAGTGCATCCAACCATGTACCAACCAATCATGTGTCAACTACTCATCAACTATGACTCATCAATATGTACAACCTTCATCAACTATACACCTCATGTATGTGCGTCAACTCATCAACTACTTGTCTCAACCATGTACTCAACATGTACCTCAACCAAAAGCCCTCATCAATTTCATCATCCAAATCTGATTTGTAGACCTATAATAGACCTGGTGTATATGATCATATTCCTGCAAACCTTCCTTAACTTTAAAAAACAAGAGACTAGCATTTTCATCAAACTTTTCTTTAGTCTCACATGCCTAGTTTTGGATTAGTCAACAACCCTAACTTGAAGTAATAATAACTTTGAACCTGTAATGTATAAAGATCTGAACCTGATACACAATTTTCTTCAGTGTGTTTTATGCAATTCCTCCAAGTGGCACTACTTGGAACCTCTTATAAAAGGAGTTATAGAAAAAATGACATACCTTGCTGAATTCTGACTTATTCTAGAGAGAGACCTTGTAGAGCGTGCCCCGCACAAAATATTTGATGAAATGATATAAAACTATTACACAACATACTACAGACTGTACCCTAACCAACTCATTTTGTCTCACTGAATTTGGATCTGTTATGAATAAGTTATGACATTTTTACCCAAAACACCTAATTTTGACTAGTTTCAGGACTGGTCACAAACCCTATTTTCCACAGAGTCTAAATCCCAAAATACAACGAGCCACAAGCTAAATGTTTAAACACCGATACTTTCATATGTTTTCTCACTTGCATAGCAATTTCAGGATCTGAATCATTATAGAAAAAAAGTTATAGCGAAAATGGTGAGATGACCTGAAAATAACATACCTTAGAAAACACCATCAAAAGAATTTATCCTTCCTTGCATTTCGGCCTTCTTTTCTTCACTTTCCTTAGAATTTCGGCTTAGATATCATTTGTATACCTCATACACATATATATATTCAATGTTCTCAAGTGATATTCAAATGAGAGAGCCTTACCTCTTATTTATAATCTCCAAGTAGCTTCCTTAAAAACATCTTCTAGGTCACTTGGCCCCACTTTCCTTATTTTAGGGTTGGGTCCACTTCTAATTTATCCATTAAAATTATTATTGAAATAATTTATTTTGTATTCACTTTG
>ML779745.1:906044-922333 GCA_009831015.1 Picea engelmannii | reverse complement strand
ATCCATATTTAATTCTTATCAACCATGAAAAAACAATAATGAGTCATATTTACATCAAACACTATTGGGTCCATTACCCAAACCTTTGTGCTACGGGTCTTTCTTCAAGGGTTGACATCAATGACAACCAACCTTAATCAACATCCTTAACAACCAATATCTCTTCTGGAGAGATTGCTTCTGGTTTGTCAACCCGATTCCTCGACAGTAAAATTTTGGATGCAAGCCCACAAATCCTTATAATATTCTCGCTACATATAAGGTAATAATCAGATTTTCCATACAATTCGACCCCCTTCTGCTCACGAGAGCCTGCAACATCAATTCCCCTCCAGTAGTCGATAATTCGATTCAAAATAATGCCCGAACTACACTGAGGCCAACAATATACATTGCATGCCTTCCACTTGACACTTGTCAACTTTTAGAAGTAGCTTTATGCCACTTGGTGATCAATTCCCTACCCTTGGGAACTTAGGATAAAATAATATATCTAACATTACACTTTTCCTGGAAATATTATAAAATATTTCCTAAGACTTACGACTCATCCCCCCTTTCCCTTTTCCGCTAGAGTCATCAACCATCTCTTTTTGTCTGAATCAATCAGCGCACAACAATGCAATATTTTATTAATAATCATGATTACAATTACATGGATAGGCGCACTGGCCTATCTGTGTCTAGACTCACTAGCCTCATAATCATATAAGCTCTCTAGCCCCAAAACATAAACAATCATACATACATACATACATATACATGTACATGTACATATGTGTGCACCCCGTCTTTATAACAATTCTTCGCACACTTGCTCAGATGCACGCAACATCAAAATAAGGTGCCAATGACTCACCAACCTCAATGTACATTACATTTATACTTGGTTCCAACGACTCACCAACCTACATGTATAATTAGCAAGGGTTTTGGATCATGGACATTACATCACCTTCGTAGTCCTTGAGTTTGCTCCTTTTGTCAAATATTGGTGGGATAGTTACTGGGAGAGACATGTTGGAAATAGTCTGCAATATTTAGGATATAACCCACTTGGATGGCTTTTATTGATGCCCTTATTGTGGAATTCTACACTATTGGAAACTATGATGACAAGTACATGAGGTGGACAACTTTGCACCATAAGAGAGACCAAATAGTGTTGGAGGACACTAATATCTTGCATGCTTTGTACTCAAAGCTAGGTATAAGAGACTCCTAGTGTAACTTGGTTCTAAAGTACCACAATGGCCTACACAAGTACATCCAAACATAGATGGAGTTCTTGGACATGCCCTCACTATGAGATGCTTATTAGTAAGCCATCAAAATCAAGCAAAAATTTGAGAAGAAGAATAACTTGGGACTTTGCAGTTGCAAATCCGCCATAGTAAAAGCATGGTAAAGGTGACCCTAACACATAAAACAAAGGAATAAGAAAGGATATCCAGCCTTTGGACAACCAATCCAAGCCACATGAAAATAATTACATTGGGAATTCGATGAAGGATATTGGAAAGTGGTGCGAGTCCCACAAAATCTCCTAGCACAACGCAAATGAATTTCATTTGAAGCAATCATTGCTAGTCGAGCTGAAAGCCTTAGAGTTGGACTCTAGCTCAAACATTGATTATGAGATATATAATGGAAAGTGGATCATTGGCACAAAATCTAGTGTTACCATTGATACCACAAAGATCCATCCAAAATACCTAGAGGAGCTTGGGGAAGGTGAGTGCCTTTTCCACTCATATATGTGGGTGAAGGGGACCATGTTATATTTCACTGTTGAAAGTGGTTTCCAATAGAACCTAATCTCAATAGAGATCGTCAATAGGTTGAAATTACTGACAACGCTGAACCCCAAACCATACACCATTAGTTGGTTGATCTAAGATGAGACATTTGTGTTGGTCAACAATGTTGCTTTCCCTGCACCATCAATCCCTTCAAGGTCGAGGTACTGTGTGATGCTACCCCACTTGATGTTTGTGATGTTATTTTGGGACAAACCTCTATGTGGAAGTTTTATATTGTTTATAATTTTAATCCCCATAGTGTCATCATTACTTAGGGGGTTAGATATATAGGGTACCAAAGTTAGTTTCAATTACCACAGTCTCCTTGATCTTGGTGACACAATGCATGAAGGTAATCTCTCATATTGGGAGATTTGTCCTCGTCGTGATTTAGTTATAAGATGAATAGAATATCACTACGACTACCATGAATTTTGCATGGGGCCTCCCTACATATCAAAAGTAGGTGAACACAATATTGGAAGAATATTGATACATCTTCGCTTCATCTGTAGGGGTGACTCTACACTACCAAGTCAAACATTCAATTAATTTGATACTTGGCACTCATTTTCTAATGGCCCAAAGTAAATATTCTCCCTTGTGGAGAATGGAGATATCAAACACAAGATTCAAGGGCTCATCCAAAAGGGCCACACTCAACCAAACTCCTCACCTTATGGGAGTCGAATTGTGTTGGTTCAAGAGAAGGATGGGACACTCTATTGATTACATAGATATGAACAAAACCACAACCAATAATCCATGTTTAATTCCATGAATTGATTATCTCAAAGGTGATATTTTTTTTAGTAATATTTATATGAAGTCAGGCTACCACTAGGTACCAATTGAACAAACTGATGTATGGAAGCTTGAATTCAAATATAAAGAAGGATTTTTCGAGTGGTTGGTCATGCCATTTGGCTTGACTAATGCTCCAACAACATCCATGAGGATGATGGATGATATCTTGATACTATTCACAAATAATTTTGTGGTTGCATATTTGGATGATACCCTCATATTCAACATGTCAAGCCCTCAACAACCCCCCAAGTTTTGGGGAAAAATTGGTGACCCACCTTACTTTTTAGTGGTCAAGGTATGTTTCCTTCCTTTGGAAAACATATTAACCTTCACTCCTTATTGCACTTACATAATTAATTCTTTCTTTTAAATGGTCAAGTTAGATGGGCATTCAAGCTTCACTTCTTTAGTTTTGATTTAGTTTATTTTCTTGAATTTTAATCCTCATTGATTTTTTATTTCTTTCCTTCCTTCATCTTCTTCATTCGAATTATTTTGGTCCATGATTTCGATATTGGGCCTGATCCTCAGATCGATCCCCTCTTTTGCTTGGATTACATCGTAAGTTTCTTGATTTGAAACTGGGCTTGACCTCCAAATCAAGGCCTTCATTCACCAACCTTGGTGTAGATGGGCCCAACTTCAAAATTGAGCCCAATTGCTAAATCAGGCCCTCTCACCAACCTTGGTGTGGTTGGATCCCAATTTTGGGATCAACCCTAATCTCCAAATCGATCCCTCCTTACTCTTTGAACTGTACATTTTTTCTCCTTGTTTGAGCTCTTCTTTAACTTTAATTTGAATGTCTCTTTCTCCCTTTCAAACTTTTTATTCTTTTTGAGTTTTTTCTTTCTCTTTTTAAATTCAACAAAGTCAAAACATTTTCCAAAGCTTGATTTCTCAATCAGCCCTAACATCCAAATCAAGCCTCCTTTTCACTCGTTCTCTGTTGTCTTGCCTCACATTGGAAATCAACCCCGATTTTCAAATTAGACCCTCTTGTAATCATTCATACCGCATGAACTTTTGACCCTATTGTTATCCACAATTTTGGTTGTCATGATGATGCAATGATGATGGAGAAATCAAGCTCTTCACTAGAACACTTTCCTGAGCAAAGTTACCTTTGTCTCTTTCCAGAAATCATATTTTTAAGGGAGGTTCGCAGGCTACCTATATATTTTCCTGCGAGAATGCATGATTCTCGCAGGCTACATTAAGCTGGGGTGCGAGGGGTTCGCACTGTACCTAACTGCTAGGGTGCGAACATCTTCTAAAGGAAGGAAAAAGATAAATTCTCGAACCTTCTAGAAGGGAATCTTCTAGAAGGATGAGTTGGCATTCGAATGGTTATCTAAGTACTGGCTTTCCTAATATCTTGGGATCATTCCTATCTAAGTAACTAATCCATTCTCTCTTATAAATTGAGAGGAATGCTCATGGAAAAGGTTAGCAGCAAACTAGCAAGAGATTGATTGGAGAATTAGTGCAAGATTGTATGAAGGACTGATGCTACAACAACTAGAGACACCAGCAAGGTTATCAAAAGTGGTTGATCTTCTTCATGCATGAGCAAGTGTGTGTGTCAGAGCTAGGAGCCATCGAAAGGAGACTTGCAACATCAAGGCTCAGGTTGTAATTCTTGCTTTCTATCAATTAATACAGTAATATGTCCCTTTCCCATAAATCCAATGTCACTTTATTACATAACTCCTTGATCATATGTATAGATTAGCTATTGAATATATTGAGTTGTCTTCACTTCGATTGGTTTGTACTGTTGTGATCTTGATGGTACAAGAGCATTGGAGCGAAGCTGGACAACAGAGACCCAAGGAAGCGATGACAAGGTATGTCAATGATTCTTCCCTCCTAGTCCATTCAATAGTATAAATCTAGGGAAAGAGTATTATTCTGTCCTGCTTTGTTCTAGATCCAGGTGGATCTAGGGAGATCGGTTTGTGTCCGTACTTATGGATTAATCCTAAAACAAAATTGGCGACTCCACTGGGGAACAATCCCATTTTTTGGTGGCTTTTTGTATTTTCTGTGGCCATTTGCTCCAGTTTCATTTTTCTCTTGTCTTGTCAGTCTCTGAGTCCTCAGGATATCCTGAGAGACCTTCTGGGTCTAGAAGCCTGTTTGAATTTTACTCCATTTTTCAAAATTTTTGTCATGTTCAGAAGTTCTCGCACTGTGTCTAACTGTAGCCTGCGAGAAATGGTCAGGTTCGCACCCTGCACATAGGGTCCAGTGCGAACACCTCACACCTTGTTATAAGGTTGCCTGCGAGAATCTTAGCTTCTCGCACTGTGTACCACTGCTTGCCTGCGAGCAAGATTTTTGAAAATTTTGAAATTGAGTTTTGACTGCTCAGATCAGTTGATTCACCTCTGATAGGCTTATTGGATCATTGATTGATATAGCTCTTGCTTTAGTTTGCATGCTTGAACAGTTTTAGGGTTTCAAGGTTTTTCCTGCCCTTTGTAGCTTGACTTTCATTTCTTGGCTCTTATTAGAAATTTCATTCTCTATGACTTCTAGGGTTGAGTGTGTCTGATTGGCTGAGAACCAGTGATTGGTTGAGAGTTAAGTGTTTGGTTTTTCTCATTTGCTTGTTGGTTCGAAAGAACATTTTCGTTTGCATTGAGAAGACTCATTGGTTTTCTCTTTGTTTTTACTTTCATTGAAAGAGTTGATTGGGTTGTTATTGCTTGATTCTTTATGATTTGATTTGATGCTTTCTCATTGATATCGTGAGAATTCTTTTTGGAAAGTGAACAATAATCTTTTCTTTCAAAAACATTGTTTTTGTCTTTTAGAAAACATTGAAAAATCAAATCTTAGAGTTTGTTGAAATATTTGAAAAAGACACATAGAGATTGTCATTTGATAAATGATTGTTTGCATTGACATTTGAAAGGAAATGGTGCATTGCATTGTAGTACAGAGTTGATTTGGAATTTTTTCTCTCTCTCTCCCATAAATAGGATTCATGGAATGAAAAGTGTTATATTTCATTATTATCCTTGCATTATTTGGGTCAGAGTCATACAAACTGAGTTTCACTTCCGTTACCTTTGAGTAAACAACAGCTTTTAAAAACATTGCGTAATCTTAAAATTCATCTAGTAACTCTTTTCTAGGGCTCTTTTACACCAACATTTAGCTAGGCTAGTGCTTTGGAGTAGGAAGAGAGATACACTCTCCAAAAGCTTAAAACACACAATAGCATCTTGAGTTAGGGAGTGTTAAATTCCATTTGCAGCATATTGTCCTGGGAAGCCCTTCTAACACAAGGGTCAAGCACTAGGTCGCATTGGTGTTGGCAGAGTTACTAACCCTGCTTTGTTGACATCGATGTAGAGATTACATGTATTACGGGGATCACTCCGAGGTATACCCACAATGATGAGTGGAAGCCTTTTGAGTTTATTTCGGCCTAGATACCCTTCCCTTGCGTGTGGATCGGACTGACGACTGTTCCCCCAGGATTTATTGTTGTTTGTGGTGACCTTAGTGGCCTATCTCTCTAGGTTCTTACCCAAGGTGACCGTGGAGGGGAAAGTATTCACGATACCTGGAATTGACGTTGGCCAGACTCACTCGGGCTCCTTGGAGGGTATACCCACGATTATGTGTGGAAGCTTGCACCAGGGTGTAAGTCCGTTAAGCAGGTCGTCAGCGTAACTTTTCCACCCTAGCCCCGCCACTTCTCGTCGCGTTGTTGCGACGTTGGATTTCATCACCAACTGGTGGCTTCGAAATTAGAAGGTATTGTTTGCTTGGTGATTGCTTCTTAGATTTTATTTACTAGGGCGTGCTCTTTCTTTCTCGAAGTTGACCATAGGAATTTCTTCGCGGAGCTTGTTACTCTTTTACAATTGCTCCCCCGAGACGTTCACGTAGGATGCAAGGTTTATCTCCAGAACATCCGGACGATTCTCAACCCTTGCCAACTAGTACACCTGAGGGCTCTCCTCATCAGAGTGAAGTCCCAGTTGTTACTCCACCACACGTGGATACAAGTGACGTCCCAGTTGTCACCACACCACAGGTAGAACATACTGATTCTCTAGAAGATTTTCGAATCACTAATACTAGAGAAGACTATCGTATTCGTCGTGGTGAATGACCTTTTGTGCGATTAAATTCTTCTGAAGAAGCCATTGTTACATCTTCTGAATCAACCGTTGGGCCTTCTCATGGTGTAGTAGGCCAAGATCCTTTTTGGTCAGGTGACCTCCGACGAGTCCTTTTTGGTACTGAGGCACCTACAGTCTACGAAATTAACCCTACGGTGGTTTTCGAGACAGAAACTACACCAGAGACTACCACTTATCATTTTGTTCTCCCTCCAGAGATGGCCCATCTAGCAAATACTACGAGTGTCCAAACCAAAATTACTGCAGCTACTCTTGCTCCTATCAATACCCAGCGAATGCCTGAGGTCAATCCGAATTTACCCCCTGGATACCATGCGTTGAATGCTTCCAATCCAACACCTCCGCAAACCCCAGCCGGTTCTCCAGGTATTCCCACTTTTATCCCGACACTCCCACCTTTTCCTTCTGGTAATCCTAATCCTAGTGGCACTATCCCGACTGTTGCACCAAACTTACAGTTTCCTGTTGGTGGACAGGGTGGTACGGTTCCTTTTCCTTTTCCCAGACACAACATAGTTACTACACAACCTACGGTTGGCACACAAATTCCGGGTGGAATTATACCTACCATAGGGGGACCAACCTCACCTTTTGGACAAAACATACCTCCTGACTTGGCCCAGTATTGGAATCAACTTCTACGAAACTTTCCTCAAAATACTGGGGGGCAGCAAACTGTCCCTACTGTAGGCCAACCTTATCCGGGTATAACTAATCCTATTTGGGGTTCGGGTCAGACTACTCAACCTCAGGTCCCTACTCAGACTCAAGGTCACAATCCTTGGGGTTACTATCCTATCCAGCCACCGCCGAATCAGCCAGGGTCTTCCCTCCACGGCCAGATTGCATACGGTCCTACTGGTTTGCCGACAGGGCTTCCACCCCAAAGTCACCAGTACCCACAAGTGAATCGGCAATTGCCTTTTCTTGCTACCTTGGATTTGCCAGATTTGTCTTGGATTCTAAATGATCCTATTCGTCACTCTCCCCAATGGCCTGCTATTCCTGCTAAACTTCCATCGGACATTCCTAAATTCGATGGCAAGGCGGGAGAGGACCCGAATAATCATGTTATGACTTTTCATTTATGGTGTTCATCCAATTCGTTGATGGATGACTCCATTCGTCTTTGTCTTTTTCAACGAACCCTTACTGGTGCTGCTGCGAAGTGGTATATTGAATTGCCACGAGGTTTCTTTTCTGATTTCAACACCCTAGCTATGGATTTTCTTACACATTACCAGTTACCGATCCGTTATGATACTGGGATTGAGATTTTGACTTCTTTCAAACAAACTAAAGGCACTCATATATCGGATCATATTCATGAGTGGCGAAGGAGGCAACGTCTCATTAAAATTGAACTCCCTGATCAGTTATTGGCTGAATGGTTTACGAAATCCTTCGTGAACGAAATTGGTAAAGACATTGCTATGGGTGGTGTTGTTACAGAGGAGCAGGCTATAAGTCGTGCTCAATATCTTGATCTCGTTTATTCGCAAATGGGAACACTTTACAACCTGCTACCTGAATTACCTCGTCCTGGTACTTCCAGCACTTCAACTGCTCCAGCTGCCTCACATGCAGCTGATGGAGTGATTGGTACTACTCATGTCCACTCACATTCTGTTTCAAGTACAACCCCTAAATGTACATCTTCTAATGTTCAAAATGCTCCGTCTCCTGCTCCTCCCGCCGGTAAAACTTATGAAGTGAACGCTGTTCAATCTACCCCGACCAGTAAAAATAAATCGAAAAAGGGGAGAGGCAAGAATAAGGAGAGTAAAAATAATAATCAAAATGAGCAAACTAAAACCCCTCCTGTTGAAGACCAGGATAAGCGCAAACCACGCTACCCTTTCCTTATCTGTGGTGATGATCACTACACGAAGGATTGTCCTCGACGTGCCGAGGTTACTAAGTTCCTTCAAGGAACGCCGAAACCATCTATGCCGACAGTCTTGTCACAACCCTTCCCGTCTCAGCAACAGGCCTCGTTGGTCATCCATGACCAACCCTCTACTTCTACGACATCATATGTTTTGATGTGTACCGGTGATTCCAAGAAAGACAACGTTGCACTTACCACTAGAGCTAAAACTATACTTCATCTAAGGAGAAGGTTGACGATTTACCTCTTGATTTGGTACAACCCTCTCCACCGAATCCACCTATGAACGATCCTCTTCATCTCGAACGATCGAGTCTTGATACAGTTCTGCGACCACCCCCAAAAGGTGTCATTAAGAAATCGACCTTCAATCCTCATGCTCGTGCGGCCCAGAACTATAACATTGTCGAAGATCTGGCCCAAGCACCTTCAGCGATGTCTGCCCTTGAAGTCCTTCAATCTTGTCCTACACAACGAAGGGCTCTGTTGAAAGCTATAGGTGGAATTGATCCAACAGATACAAATTTGATAGTCTTTGACTTGGAAGACCATATTCCAAGGTTACCCCCACAGCTTGTGTTTCAGATACAAGTTGTTGTCACCGACAAGAATATTTGTCGAACTGTTGTTGATGAGGGTGCCTCTACGTGTGTAATGTCTTTTACTTGTTGGAAATCCATTGGCTCTCCTCCTTTAAACGAATCAAAAAATACTTTGAAAGCCTTCAATGGCTCTGGTTTTAAGCCTTACGGTGTTCTTCCATCGTTTCCTGTTACTCTAGAAGGTAAGACCGTCCAAGTTGAAGTGGAATTTTTTGATGCTCCCCTGGATTATAATCTTCTACTTGGTCGTAGCTGGATAGATTCTATGCGCGCTGTTGTGTCAACACTTTTCCGTGTCGTAAGATTTCCTCACCAAGGAAAAGTTGTTATGGTTGATCAACTTGCCTTCTTTAATTCTGATACTCGTACTCGCAATGTGCCGTTTATAGCTAAAACCCCTCTGGGTTACGAGAATGTTGGTGTAGGCCTTTTAAAAGACTCTTCATTAATGGGTATTTTTCATGGATGATTTGAGGGGCTAAATTTCGTTCATGGGCTAATTTTCCATGTTTTTCCCAAAAATGAGATTCTCTATTTTAAAAATGATTCGCCCAAATTCTATAGGATAAAATTATTTTACCTTAAAAATAGCCAAAATTTTATAAAAAACTATATTAAATCCTTAGAAATTTGAATATTTTTACAAAAATATCGCCAAATATTTATAGTTGGCATATGAAGGATTAGTAAGATTCGCCAAGGTTTCTACATTTTAAAATAAATTTCCATCCTTAAAATCATCCCTGGTACTTTTCCCATACCACCACCACCCGATATTCCACGCCCATCAGTTGCTTCTATTAATATGATCTCCGCTGTACCTCATGAACTTCCTGTGTCTTCTGACCCTTGGATAGTCCCTGATCCAGGAGATCATACTCGCTTCGGCAACGTTATGCCATTAAGTCCGGTTGAGTCTGCTTATCAAGCTATTCAATCGGCAACCCCTTTTACACCCTCTTTTGATGAGTTGTCTCCTGATCCTTTCCATGTCATCTTTCCCACTGACGAGATGATCATGTCCGTCATGGAGGACACCCCTTGGGATGATGGGCATCATCGTTCCATACTGTTTCTGGAACAACACACTCTCGAGAATTACCAGCGGATTTCGACTCCATCGACCGTTGTTGTTATATCAACTGTTCCCGGATCTACACATGATGTGTTTTCCGAAGGGAACCTTAGTAATATTTCTCCCACGATACCCATTGATATATCAGTTAAACCTGGGATAGTTGAAAATGTTCATATTGGAGCTTCGTGTTCTCCAGATGAAATTGTCACTTATACATCTCTGTTTAGATAATTTCGTGACATCTTTGCCTGGAGTTACGAAGAGATGCCAGGTATCAACCCTGCAATTGTTGTGCATGAGATTAAGACATACCCCGGCGCTAAACCAGTCCGGCAACGCCTTCATCCGGTTCATCCACGTAAAGCGGCAGCTATCAAACTTGAAGTTGAAAAACTTCTCAAAGCCGGTTTTATTTATCCCGTGGCTCTGACAGAGTGGGTTTCCAACCCTGTACTGATTGATAAGAAAGGTGGTAGTATACGTGTTTGTGTTGATTATAGGGACATTAACAAAGCCTGTCCAAAGGACAACTTTCCAACCCCTTTCGTCGACCAGATTGTCGATGACTGTGCCGGCAGTGAAATCTTTTCTCTCATGGATGGATTCTCCGGCTATAATCAAATTAACATCGCTCCTGAGGACCAACATAAAATTGCTTTTATTTGTCCTTGGGGTACTTTCGCCTATAGAAAACTTCCCTTCAGTCTTAAGAACACAGGCGCTACATTTCAACGTGCTATGTCTTATGCGTTTCACGATATAAAACATATCGTTCAACCTTATTTGGACGATTTGCCAGCTCATTCTTTACGCCGAGTCAATCACCCCACTCATCTCCGAGCAATTTTCGTTCGTTGTCGGTTCTATCGCATTCGTCTAAATCCTCATAAATGTGTCTTTTGCGTAGAGTCCGGCCGTCTCCTAGGTTTCATTGTTTCACGTCAAGGGATCCGGGTAGATCCTATTAAGGTTGAGGCGATTCTTAATCTCCCTCCTCCTTCTTCACTGCGCTAGTTACAAAGTTTGCAAGGGAAAGCAAACTTTCTTCGTCGTTTCATCCCTAATTACGCCGAGATTACTCGTGGTTTTACATGTCTTCTAAAGAAAGGTTCGGAATTTGTCTAGGATAAAGTTGCCAACAACGCTTTTGAAGCTTTGAAGTTGTCCCTCACGAAAGCTCCACTTCTCTTCCCTCCTGATTATAGTCGGGATTACTTTCTTTATATAGCTGCCTCTAAGTATACTATTGGCATGGTTCTCATTCAAGAGGATGATGCACACGATGAACATGTTGTTTATTACTTGAGTCGAAGTCTCACTTCAACTGAAATCAAGTACCAACATGTTGAAAAACTGGCTTTGGCTGCTGTTCAAGCGGTTCAACGTTTTCGTCATTATATTCTCTCTAGGAAAACTACAGTGATTTCACATTGCAACCCCATGCAACATATTTTGACACATCAATTGCTGGGGGGCAAGTACTCCAAGTGGATTGTCATTCTCCAGGAGTTCGACTTGGAATTCGATCGCGCCACGTCGAAGAAATCCTTAGTTTTTGCTGAGTTAATTTGTGATTTTCCCCACTCTGCCACGGAAAATGTAGCAGTCGATTCATTACCTGATGAATCGATTTTCCTTATCAACACTGATGATATTTGGTATGGAGATATCATTATATATCTCCAAACCCAGACTTTCCGACCTGCTTTGTCTAGTAACGAACGACGTCGTGTCCGTTATCAAGCCCGTCAGTACATTATCCTTGGAGATACTCTTTACCGTCGAGGGATTGACTCTGTGCTTCGACGTTGTTTGAATTTTGACGAAGCCGAGAAATATTTGAATGACTTCCATTCCGGAGCATGTGGTGGTCATATGTCTGGGTATGCTACTGCCCAGAAGATCTTACGTGCAGGATATTTTTGGCCTTCCTTGTTCAATGACTGTATTACTGCTGTTCAGAAGTGCCATGCCTGCCAGACCTACAATCAAAATATTCGGTCGCATCCTGCTCCCCTTCATCCTGTGGTCTTAGTTGGTCCCTTTGCAAAATGGGGCATTGATTTCATGACATGTCACCCTCACTCAGCCGGGGGGCATGGTTACATTATTGTAGCTGTTGATTACTTTACAAAGTGGGCCGAGGCGATGCCAACATTCGATAATACTGGAAAGACTGCAGCGTTATTTCTTTTCAACCATGTCATAGCTCGTTTTGGTGTTCCTCAGGTTATCATTACCGATCACGGTAGTCATTTTAGGACTTTTATGATGTCTGAACTTACGGAAAAGTTGGGTCTTCATCATGATAGCTCAACACCCTATTATCCGCAAGCTAATGGCCAGGTTGAAGCAATCAATAAGGTTCTTATAACTATGATTCGACGGATGATAGGAATTCATAAAACTAGCTGGCACACAATGTTGTTTTCGACATTGTGGGCGTATCGGACATCTGTTAAATCCGCTACGGGGTTTACACCCTTTCGATTAGTCTATGGTATGGAAGCCATTCTGCCGATAGAATGTGAGATACCTTCTTTGAAGCTAGCTGTCGAACTCTTAGCCAATACTTCAGCTGAAGAGGAACGTCTGTTGTATCTGATGCGATTATACGAGACTCGACGTGACGCTACTCTAGTAATAGAAGCCCAAAAGAAACGTGTCAAGGCGCAGTATGACAACATGTCAAGCCTCGCGTTTTCTCTGAAGGCGATCTTCTTCTTCTGTATGAACAGGATAAATATGTCTTAGGAGCTGGGAAATTCGAACCAATATGGCGTGGTCCTTACATTGTTCGCAGAGTGTTGGAAAAAGGAGCGTATGAGTTAGTTGGTTACGATGGTATACCTTTAAGTGAACCCAGGAATGGGTTGTACTTGAAGAAGTACTATGCATAAGTCATTTGTGCATTAGTAGTTGTATTTTATGTATCATACTTTGTGTGTGTTACTTTTAGTTTGCTTTTGACGTTATCTGGTCTCTGCCCTTACGTGACGTTGTGTTTGATTGCCAGATGTTGGAGTATTCGCTACCTTATATTGTCTTCGCTGATGGTGCTAGCCATAGTACTCAGAACTTAGCTTCCGTTGCATGGGCAATCTATGCCCCAACCAACGAACTTATATCTTTACAAGGTGTATGTCTTGGCCGTGCAACCAACAACATTGTCGAGTATAACGTCGTTATTGAATTATTGGTTGATGCTATCTCGCTTGGAATTCGTCACTTGGTTGTGCGACTCGAATCGCAGCTTGTAGTACTACAACTAAGTAATGTCTACTCTATTCGAAGTCCTACTTTATTACGAGTGTATTTGCGGATTCGCCTCTTGGAACAATATTTTGATTACATTGAATATCAACATATTCCTAGATGTCTTAATACATTAACAGATGCTTTGGCTAATTATGTATTGGACAAACATTTAAATCATTTATAAATCAAACACATTTAAATTCACAAAATGTAAAGTAAACCGGTAGAAGCCGTTTGTATATATATAACGATCAAAATAGTTTGTTTTTACAAAATGTTTGACCGAAGACCAAAATATCAAAAATGAAGCTTATAGCTTCTACATAGTGATGTCACAGATGACGTTCATGGTAACACACTACTGCCCTAGCTACTCTGCGGAGCAGTCGACCCATAGCTGCAGAAACCCCTACAGTGTGACGCTGATCGCGTCGTGGAACCTCTTCCAGAGTCATATCTGGAATGTCTGTTGTAAGACCCTCTAAATTTTGTTCCACAACCTGGTAATCTTCAGCATACTGTGGTAATACCGCTGCTGCTTCTCCTCGTCACTGGATAGGAGAGGTACCAGGAGGTCTATACGGTCCAACGTCTGTGTTATCAACAAATATTTTGTGTTAGTCTTCGGATAAATCTATAAAACAAAAAAACATTTAAATATGATGAAAATTCAAAAACATTTCAAAAAGAGAAAATTTGTGTACTTCTTACCGAGGTCTCCCCACTGAGCGTCCTCAGGTAGTGCTAGATCCAGATCTCCTTGGAAATCCAACCCGGCGTATGCGTAGTCATCGACCATCAACATTTGGTTTTGCAACCAGTCAAAGAAAATATCGTCATATTTGACGATTGGTCCTGCCATGTGCCGGGCCATGAGCCGACACCATCGTAACATCCTCGGATCCCTAGGACCCGGAAAGTTCCACTCAACCTGAAGACGAAACACAGGGACCCTCTCTAGGAAGAAGGACACTAACAAAGATCCATATCCAAATTGTTTCAGATCTCCACGCCTGCACTTAGTCAGCTGTTTTTTGATACTGCGCAATACTGCATCAGCCCAGTTAAATACTCGGGGCTCAGTACACTCAATGGCGTACTGGAAATAGCTCTGCAATGCCATATGGGGAGCGGCACTTCCAGCCATCCGAGCAATCGTGAAGAGAATAGTGCGAAGAGTCAAGTCAGTTACTCCCCAGATTGCCACTTTCCCTTTCTTTCTTTCGGCCTCAGGTACGCAGTATTGGTTGCAATATTCACTCATTTTTAACCCGCCTGCTCTGCTGCCGGTCAGACTGACATAGGACCCACGCCTGGATAATCCGGTCAAGAAATATATGTCCTCGATGTCAATAGCTAATGTGTGATCTCCTACAATGAAAACTTGCTGGTCCAGATCCCACATTCGGACTAGATACTCCAATAATCGGACTTGGGCTCTCATGCCCGGGATACGGAAGTATTTTAAGAGACCACAATCTCTTAATGCAGCTATGGTTGGAGGGTGATTTTTGACATTTGCGTTATCCTCCTCGTGTTCTCATTCTCGCCACTCAAGCACCATGATTGTGGCTATTTACCTGCATAAGAAACATACAAACATGATTAATGATCTTATTTATGAAATGAATCTTTTCCATTGGCTAAACGTTTCAATTTTTTTTGAGTTTTGCGCTGCTCGCAGGTGCCATACTATGTACAGTGCGAACTTCTCACAGGCGGCTTAAGGCCCACCTGCGAGAACGAGTCATTCTCGCAGGTCTCGTATGGGCCACCTGCGAGAACGCCTCCACGCATATAGGGCTTAAAAAACTAATTTAAAACAGAACTTTTAACCAATGAAATCTAAATTTTAAACCATGAAAAGATCACGAATGAAGAACTTACCAAGATGCTGCTGACGACTCATCAAATGATCACCCGTAGCTCCCGGAAATCGACACCGAATGTAGAGGGTAAAATGAGGGTTTTTTGAACTCTATGGTTAAAATGTGAAATGATATGGTAAATTTAGTTATTTACTCATTTTAATTACTTTTTACTATATCAAATTTGGGTTTTTTATATTTATTTATTATTTAAACCTAATCACTAATGTGAAAATGAGTGTAATGACTTGCAGGTGTGAAACATGGATGATTATGGACAGAGTTTTCCCTGGTGTGGTGTGATTCTGATTGTTTTCTAGGGTTTTTACATAAAACCTCGAGCGCCTTTTTGTCCATTCTTGTGCTTGTAAAAAAACATAAGAACGTGATCGAGCGTCGTTTTATCACTTTTTCGGGCTCACTGTGGTTATACGAAAAAGGAACCCCCCTGGAGTTCTCTTTAAGCTCTTTTCAGACTCTCTAAACAGGAAAAGATTGCCGAGCGACCTTGCTATCTTCACGCTCGCTAAAGTATTTGAAGTATGCGTCTTTCGAGCGATAGTTTAACCCTTTTTCGGTCTTGTTGGACTACTGTACGAAAAAGGAACTGAGAGAGTTATCTTTTAAGTGTTTTTCCCAACTCTATAATCTTGAAAAACCTTCGAGTTTAGTATCTCTGGACTCGTTAAACAAACATTGACAGACCCGTGATGGGACCGAACCACTCCTTCCTAGGGTTCATTAAAAATACTCCGAGGGACTCGTCCGAAGGATGAGCTTATATCAACAAGCATATGTGATCCTCTTCAAGCTT
>ML779745.1:881035-895520 GCA_009831015.1 Picea engelmannii | reverse complement strand
TTATAATTAAATAATAGTAAAAAAATTAAAAATAATAATACATATTTCTTATAAATATTTTATAATACATGCTTAGTTATGTATATAATATAATTATTACTTATTTGATATTATATATCACTAATAACTAGTTAGTAGCTAGTTATTATATATTATATAATATAATTAGTTATATTATATAATATACAACAACTAAAGAGTTATATATACTATGCTATATAATATATAATATAATTTATTATTTACAACTAACTAATTATATACTATATTATATAATCTGAGTATGTAGGTTTTCACAGTTAGCCATAATGTTATAAAGTTTTCTAGATAAACATTGTGTATGAAGTTTTGAAATGTCCAAAGTTTCAAGTGGACACTCCACCCATCATCAGGGACAAAGGAAGCTATTATATTGAAAACGAGTGTTGAGGTTCGAATTTAAAGGGAAAGATTGGTAATTGTCCATTGAAGAGAGTAAGGAGGTAAAAATGATTAAAAATTAAAAATGGTCGTTGGGATTAGGTGCTAAAATATTATTAAATAATAAAGTATTAAAGGTAACCGTTGTGATAAAATATTAAATACATTTAAAGATTAATAAAAGAGTATTAAATTAATCCATTAATTTGAAGGTTTATTTAGGCTAAAAATAATGAAAGGCCAAAATTTGATGAGAGGTAAAAATAAGATTGGCAGAGGAACTAGATAAGGGAAAATAGATCATTGACGCAAAACCCAGTGTCACCATCACTACCACAAAATTAGAGCCAGAGGAACTAGAGGAGCCTGAAGAAGGGGAGCACCTCTTCCACTCACAGATATGGGTGAAGGGGATCCCCCTCCATTTCATCATTGACAACAATAGCCAGAAGAACCTATTCTTAGCGGAGGTCATCAAGAGGTTGAACCTGTTAGGGAGTGTTAATTTTCAAAGTCAAAACAACGGTTTTGTGGAGTCAGTATTATGGTCATGTATCAAATTCTCAAAAAAATTGTGTCAAGGTCCTAGGATAGATGTGCCATGACAATATTTTTGAAGTCATTCACCTATGAGTCATGTCTAGAGGATTAGAGTGTCATTCCAAGTCATAGTGATCAATCTTGTCCCAAGGTCAAGTCAGTTGGTTACATGATTTCATATCATCATTAGAGAGGGTGGGTTTCAAATCATTACACAAGGTCATAATAAGGTCATATGAACATGTTTACATGTGTACCAAAAGTGTCATAGCTTTCCCAATCTACTTTGGTACTTTTGCAAATGTGTAACTAATATTTTTCAAGTGTGCTGCAAAATATCCTAGCTTTCCGCAGTAACCAAGCCATCTTGTCAAATCGCTTTAAATATTTCTATAACGATCACAAAATCATGGGATGAGGTCATGAAAGTTGGTACAACTGTTGTAAATTAAGTTTTATACCTCATGAGAAGTTTCCCCTTTTGAATTATTGAATTTCTGATCTTGCTGTGAAACTGTGACAAATGTAGCGAAACCACACGTGCTGGGAAATTGTCTGTATGTTGTGAAATTGTTGGATCAGTTCAACCTGTTGTTAATATCTTGAAATCTTACTCTATCATGTGACACCTTTGAAACTCCTATTTGCTATTGCATTTTCCTCAAGTGTTAATACCCTAATTTTCTGTCAAATTGTGCTCTTTCATTCGCTGCAAAAAACCCCGCTGTCAAAACATTATAACCCTATCTTTCTATTAAACCCCAATACACTAGGTTTCTTACCTATATACTATCTAAGTTTTGATATCCTTTTCACTATCATCATCGCATAAAACTTCACAAATAGCCATGGAGCAAAACAAAGACAAGAAGAACATACACAAGGGAGGTGACATAGTAAGATTTGAACCTCAAGGTTTGCAGTTGCTGGACTCAAATCCCGTGTTTAGAGAATCCTTTTAGGTAGTAGGATGCCTTACATTTTTTGAAAAGCTACAAGGAGGACACATGGAGGTGGCAAAGCAATTTTCCCTAAATTTTGAAGGGACCAGGAAAAAGGTTGGATCGTTGGAGATTCAAGTTTCTAAACAAACAATTGCCTCAACAACAGGGATACCGATGCAAGGTGAGAGGTGGTTCAAGGGAACAACTATGGATGCTTCCTATTGCAATGACTATTTTAAAGCAAAATTTCAAAATGAGAACCTATCAAAGGGAGTGCCTAAGAGTTACATGCTTCAACACCATGATAAGTTGTTGAGGGTAATAGAGAGATATTTCACATGCGAAGGGTGTTTCAAGAAAGTATACATGTACCATATCAGATTTGTCATGCACTTACAGGTAAGAAAACCCTAAACCTCCGTTATTATATTTCCAGGAGCCTGGGGAAAATGGCTGATAAAGTACAAGTTGTGCCTAGTATTTTTCACTTCAGTCTCATTAAACTATTGGTCCTTGAAGAACTTAAAAAGGAAAAAATAGAATGGAAGTCATTTTTGGTGGCATCGGGGTTTTGTGTTGAAACTGTTAATTCTCCACCATCCAAAGGCAATACTCCTTCTACAAGTTCTAAAAAAGTCTCTGGTAGTTTGAAAAGGAAAAAGGGAGATAACAAAAAGGAACCCATTGTGATTGAAACTCTTGTGACTACAACTAAGATACCTCTTAGAAAAGAATCCATAAAAGGGGCAAAAGGCCATTTAAGGGTGTTAAATATGTTGTAGATATTGAAAAGACCCTTGATAGCAGAAAAAACAAGCTAAAAGGTAAAAAACTCATGTTCCCTCCTGAAGAAGTAAAAGTGACAAAACCCAACAGACCATTCACTAGGTCTGCAACACATAAACAAAATCTTGTAGAAGAAAATCCTGTAGAGGAAGATCTAGTTGATGAAGATCCAGTAGATGAAATTCATGCAGATGAAATATTTTCATGTCTTTAAATTAAATATGTTGTAGAATATAAACCTCCATCAGGCAAGAAAGTGACGTTCATTCCATAAATAGTTAGCAAAGAAAATCTTGCCATGCATGTAACTAGATCATCAACAAGAAAACAGATCCAAGCTAAGGAAACCAAATCCAAAACATCTAATCATTGTGCTACTGATGAGGTAGTTGAGGTTTAGTCTGCCCCAGAAAAAAAAGACTTGGCAACCAAAAGATTAAAGAAACGGTTGAAAGAGACTTAGCCTAAAATTGTAAAATTAAGGGAAGAGAGCATGCATATGAAAAGGAGGATAGCAAAACACTTAGACCTGTGTGAAGAATATTTAGAAAATGGTAAAAGAATGGTAAAGAGGTCACTACCCCTACACAAGCAAATGAAGAATCTATACAAGCATAATAGGGTGTTGAAGACAAAAGAAAGATTGATAAAGGAGCAAATGGAAAAAAAAAAAACCTGGACTTGCTAGCCTAAGCTGCAATAGAATAAATTTTTAACACTCATGATAATCATGTGTTTTTTGAAGTTATCTATGGTTTTGGATCTAGTCAGAAGCAGTTTTCAACATCAATAAATGAAAAATAGATATTTCCCAACACCCTCGCTGCGAAACTACTAAAACAAAGATTTCACAGCTACATGTTCTTTTTGATGCGAAATCACTAGTCAGCATGTAAACGAGTATTTTTAGCTGCCAGATGGAGTAAGTTCGACATGTCAGCTTCATATTTGGACAATGCAACCTTTTTTTCCATCGAATGTATGTAACAAAAATGTATTAGAGTGTATAAGTTGATCAAAAAATGAAACCCTAGTTTGTAGGAACCTGTGGCAATTTTGTTGGAAATTTGTTAAGAAATTAGTATATTAGTTGTAACTTCTTTTTGGGTGAGAATCCCTAACTATTTCGACTTCATGGAATCAAGATGAATTGTAAATTCTATTTATTAGAATGAAAAAGACAATAGAAGGGTTCAAGAGTTGAGTAAGAAGACTGTTGGTTTCTTGTAATAGTTTTTGAATATTAATGAAAGGTTGGAAGACAAGTGCTTGAAGTTTTTGCTCAGAGATTCCCGTGTTCAACTGTTGTAGTTTGTTCTCTTGGTGTATGTGCTCTCCTTTCTTTGTTTCCATTAAATGTTTTCTTCTATGTTTGAATGAGGAAATATTGATTCAAAAATCATTTTCATATGCTCCGTGTCTATCTTGTTTCAGATATTCATTTTCAGATTGATAATTTTATACAGAATTCATCTAAGCTAGATGATCTATGTTACTTTGAATGTTTTCTTTTTCATCTATCCATCTTTATGATTTGATCTCTAGCAATAGTTGGTTGTCTGGCCTCTGGGATAAAAAGTTTCCTATCAAGTTCTGAAAACCTTAATTTGATCTTCTTTATGACTCCATGCCCAATAAATATTCTTCTTAGCACTACTAACCATTTCATACTCTTTATTCTCATAAAACCTAGCCACCGTACTGATTGAAAAACTGTAGGAGAGATCCCTCTCTGGACTAGTAGGAGGCTAGCTTCCAGTCTTAAAGTAGGTTTGGGGTTACCTCTGATATTTTCTATTGCAACCAAGAAAATTATAGAGTGATAACATTTTGGTGTCGTTGTCAGGGAATGAAGGTGAAATGTTCCTTGGGAAAGAATGCAAGGTTTCAAGATCTGATTCCTGAGGGTAAACAGAGAATCAAGTACAAAAGTCGGTTGTGTAATTTTACCTTGGCGATTTCATTGACAAGATTAGTTACAAGAAGATGACCCCATTGGAAATCCTGGCTCTCAAGAAGATCCATACAAGTAAGAACCTAGACCCAAATCCTCTAGAAGCTATGTTTGACCCTAAAAAAATTATTAGGAAAAGTAAAAAAATATCATCTGAGATACATATAATGTCCTTAGAAAGAACATTTTCCTTGCCAAAATCTAAAATTAAAAGTCTTGAAGATGTGCCATTTGTTGTAAAGTTTGAAAAGTTTCTGGTCAGAACTAAGTGAGAGTCCGATTTAAGTAAGACAATGTTTGACTTTAATAAGTTTAGATATTTATTTCTTGTTGTTCCTGGTGTTAGCTCCCCAAATCCTGGTGATATTTCCCCAAAAGCTTCAGTCTCAAGGCCAGTTTCAAGCCCAAAACAGAGTCTTATTAGAGTCATGGTTGCTAGGTTTGCCCCTCTTGTTCTCTCTGCTCAACTGCATGACCTACCTCAAAACTATTATGAAAGAATTAAAACTTATAATGTAGAAGGAGATATTACAACACAACAACATTTGGACAGATTTATCGATTTTGTGGATTTAGAAGAAGTTGACTATGAAGATGCAAAAATGAGATTGTTTGCACAAAGTTCTGTTGGAGCAGTCAAGAAATGGTTCAAGGGACTTGTAGCAGGAAGTATCCCTAATTTTCCTGGTTTTGAGATAACTTTTCTCAAGAAATGGGAGGATAAGAAAATCCCATTACAACTCCTAACATAGTATAACAATTTGAAAAGAGATGTTGCTGAAACATTGCAAGAGTTTTCCACTAGGTTCATGAAGGTGTATAATGCAATTCTTGATCAAGTTAAACCTCCTCTTGGAGCTTCCTAGTTGCACTATGTCGGTGCTTTCAGTGGTGGTTTTTCTTTGTTGCTAAGAGAAAGGAGAGCTACCACTTTAGATGATACGATGAATGATGTTATAGAGGTAGAAGCTAATTTAATGGCATCTGGCAAAATAAAGGTTAAAGTTGAAGCTGAGAAAAATAAGGTCAAAGAGGAAAGTCAACCTTCATCCTCTAAATATGCATATTTAAATCTTGATATGATGGTGAAGATAATGGAAAAACTAGTGGAGAGGTTGACCTTGGATAATAGACCTCCTCCTAGAGAAAGAAAATATACTCTAGTAAGGAATCCAAATTTTAGGAGACCTCAAGTTCCTCAATTAAGACAATGAGACCAAAGAAACCAGGGAGACCAACAGATCAGACCTCCATTTCAAGAAAACTATGTTGAAGATTTTGTTGAAGAACTTGAAGATCAAATCCATTTGTTTGATGAAGATGAGTGTGAAATTTATTTGACTAAAGAAGAACATGAAACGTTTCAACAAGAACAAGAAAATGAAGTGTTAATGGATTCCGAAGAATATAAACAAGGATATCAAAATGCCATTTATGAATTTCAGAAACAATATAATCTCAGGAAGATAAATGTGGTTGTTAATTAAAGTAAAGCTCAAGCTGATCAACCCTCTACCAGTCAAAGGAAGAAATATCATCCAATAAAATACATACAAGAGAAAAACAATCCAAAGGATGATGGTCCAAAGAAAGATCAAGATGCTAAAAAGGACGCTAACAATAAAGAGGTAGATAAGTCTCGGTCTACTTTTAGTCTTGAAAGTCAAATCTCTAAGTTGAAAGTTTCAATTCCTTTTAATGAGCTTATCAAAATATTGAATATAGAGGTCATATTATGAAAATGTTCAAGACAGGAGAAACCCCAATACACCAAGTTTCTTACCTATATACTTTCTAAGTTTTGATATCCTTTGCATCATCATCATCGCATAAATATTCACAAATAGCCATGGAGAAAAACAAAGACAAGAAGAAGGTACCCAAGGGAGGTGACACAGTAAGATTTGAACCTCAAGGTTTGTAGTTGCTGGATTCAAATCTTATGTTTAAAGAATCCTTTCAGGCAACATGATTCCTTACATTTTTTGAAAAGCTACAGGGAGGACACAAGGAGGTGGCAGAGCAATTTGCCCTAAATTTTGAAGGGACCAAGACAAAGGTTGGATCGTTGGATATTCAAGTTTCTAAACAAACAATTGCCTCAACAACAAGGATACCGATGCAAGGTGAGAGGTGGTTCAAGGGAACACCACTAGATGCTTCCTATTGCAATGACAATTTTAAAGAAAAAATTCAAAATGAGAACCTATCAAAGGGATTTCCTAGGAGTTACATGCTTGAACACCATGATAAGTTGTTGAGGGCAATACAAAGATATTTCACATGCGAAGGGTGTTTCAAAAAAGTATACTTGTACCATATCGGATTGCTCATGCACTTTACAAGTAAGAAAACCCTAAACCTCCCTTATTATCTTTCCAGGATCCTGGGGAAAATGGCTGATAAATTACAAGTTGAGCCTAGTCTTTCTCACTTCAGTCTCATTAAACTATTGGTCCTTAAAGAACTTAAAAAGGCAAAAATAGAATGGAATTTTTTTTCGTGGCATCGAGGTTTTGTGCTGAAACTGTTAATTCTCCACTATCCCAAGGAAATACTCCTTCTAAAAGTTCTAAAACAGTCTCTGGTAGTTTGAAAAGGATAAAGGGAGATAACAAAAAGAAACCCATTGTGATTGAAACTCCTGTGACTGCAACTAAGATTCCTCTTAACAAAGAATCCATAAAAAGGGGGAAAAGACCATTTAAGGGTGTTAAAGATGTTGTAGATATTGAAAATACCCCTGACAACAGAAAAATCAAGCTAAAAGGTAAAAAACTCTTGTTCCCTCTTGAAGAAGTAAAAGTGACAAAACCCAGGAGACCATTCACCAGATCTACATCAAAGAAACAAAATCGTGTAGGAGAAAATCATGTAGAGGAATATCTAGTTGATGAAGATCCTGTAGATGCAATTCCTACAGATGAAACATTTTCATGTCTTGAAATTAAATATGTTGTAGAAGATAAGCCTCCATCAGGAAAGAAAGTGAGGTTCAATCCATAAATAGTTAGCAAAGAAGAGCTTGCCATGCCTGTAACTAGATCATCAACAAGGAAACAGATCCAAGCAGAGGAAATCAAATCTGAAATGCCTTTTCATTGTGTTGCTGAGGAGGTAGTTGAGGTTTAGTCTTCCCCAGAAAAAGAATACTTGGCAACCAAAAGGCTAAAGAAACGGTTGAAAGAGACTTAGCCTAAAATTGTAAAATTAAGGGAAGAGAACATGCATATGAAAAGGAGGATAGCATAACACTTGGACCTATGTGAAGAAGCTTTGGAAAATGGTAAAAGAATGGTAAAGAGGTCACTACTACTACACAAGAAAGTGAAGAAACTATACAAGTAGAATAGGGTGTTGAAGACAAAAGAAAGACTGATAAAGGAGCAAATGGAAAAAATAAACCTAGATTTGCTAGCCCAAGCTGCAATAGAATAAATTTTTAACACTCAGGATAATCATGTGTTTTTTGAAGTTATATATGGTTTTGGATATAGTTAGAAGCGGTTTTCAACATCAGTAAATGAAAAACAAATATTTCGCAACACCCTCGTTGCGAAACTGCTAAAACAAATATTTCACAACAACATGTTTTGTTTGCTGCGAAATCACCAGTTAACATGTAAACGAGTATTTTTAGCTGCCATATGGAGTAAGTTCGACATGTCAGCTTCAGATTTGGATAATGAAACCTTTTTTCCATCGAATGTATGTAACAAAAATGTAGTATAAGTTGATCAGAATCTGAAACCCTAGTTTGTAGGAACCCATGGCAATTTTGTTGGAAATTTGTTAAGAAATTAGTTTATCAGTTGCAAATTTTTTTTGGGTGAGAAACCCTAACTATTTCGACTTCATGGAATCAAGATGAAGTGTAAATTTTATTTATTAGAATGAAAAAGACAATATAAGGGTTCAATAGTTGAGTAAGAAGACTATTGGTTTCTTGTAATAGTTTTTGAATATTAATGAAAGGCTGGAAGACAAGTGCTTGAAGTTTTTGCTCATAGATTCCCGTGTTCAGCTGTTGTAGTCTGTTCTCTTGGTGTATGTGCTCTCCTTTATTTGTTGTCATTAAATGTTTTCTTCTATGTTTGAATGAGAAAATATTGATGCAAAAATCATTTTTATATGCTCTATGTCTATCTTGTTTCAGATATTCATTTTTAGACTGATAAGTTTATACAAAATTCATCTAAGCTGTATGCTCTATGTTACTTTGAATGTTTTCTTTTTCATCTATGCATCTTTATGATTTGATGTCTAGCAATAGTTGGTTGTTTGGCCTCTAGGATTAAAAGTTCCCTGTCAAGTTCTAAAAACCTTAATTTGATCTTCTTTATGACTCCATGCCCAATAGATATTCTTCTCAACACTACTAACCATTTCATACTCTTTATTCTCATAAAACCTAGCCATTGTACTAATTGAAAAATTTATAGGAGAGAGCCCTCTCTGGACTGGTAGAAGGCTAGCTTCTGGTCTCAAAGTAGGTTTGATGTTACCTATGATATTTTATGTTGCAGGCAAGAAAATTATAGACTGATAACATTTTGGCGCCGCTGTCGGGGAACGAAGGTGAAAGGTTCCTTGGGAAAGAACGACAAGGTTTCAAGATCTTATTTCTGAGGGTAAACAAAGAATCAGGTACATAAGTTGGCTATATGATTTTATCCTAGCAATTTCATTAACAAGATTAGTTACAAGAAGGTGACCCCACTGGAAATCCTTGCTCCCAAGAAGATCCATACAAGGAAGAACCCAGACCCAAATCCTCAAGAAGCTACATTTGACCCTAAATATTTTTTTAGGAAAAGTCAGAAAATATCATCTGAGATACATATAATGTCCTTAGAAAGAACCTTTTCCTTGCCAAAATATGAAATTAAAAGTCTTGAAGATGTGCCCTTTATTGTAAAGTTTGAAATGTTTCTAGTTAGAATTAAGTCAGAGTATGATTTAAGTAAGACATTGTTTGACATTAATAAGTTTAGATCTTTATTTCTTGTTGCTCCCCGTGTTAGCTCCCCAAAGCCTGGTTCTAATTTCCAAAAGATTTAGTCTGAAGCCAAGTTTCAAGCCCAAAACAAAGTCCTATCAGAGTCATGGTTGTTAGGTTTTCCCCTCTTGTTCTCCTTGCTCAACTACATGACCTACCTCAAAACTATTATGAAAGAATTAAAACTTATAACGCAGAAGGAGATATTACAACGCAACAACATTTGGACAGAGTTAATGATTTTGTGGATTTAGAAGAAGTTGACTATGAAGATGCAAAAATGAGATTGTTTGCACAAAGTTTTGTTGGAGAAGTCAAGAAATGGTTCAAGGGACTTGCAGTAAGAAGTATCCATAGTTTTCCTAGTTTCGAGATAGTTTTCCTCAAGAAAGGGAGGATAATAAAAACCCATTACAACTCCTAAAACAATATAACAATTTGAAAATAGATGTTGTTGAAACATTGTAAGAGTTTTCCACTAGGTTCATGAAGGTGTATAATGCAATTCCTGAATAGGTTAAATCTCCTCTTGGAGCTTCCCATTTGCACTATGCTAATGCTTTCAGTAGTGGCTTTGCTTTGTTTGTAAGAGAAAGGAGATCTACCACTTTATCTGATATGATGAATGATGCTATAGAGTTAGAAGCTAATTGAATGGCATCTATAAAAACAAAGGTTAAAGTTGAAGCTGAGAAAAAGAAGGTCAAAGAGGAAAGTCAACCTTCATCCTCTAAATTTGCAGATTTAAAGATTGATATGATGGTGAAGACAATGGAAAAACTAGTGGAGAGGTTGACCTTGGATAATAGATCTCCTCCCAGAGAAAGACAAGATCCTCAAGTAAGGAATCCAAATTTCAGGAGACCTCAAGTTCCTCAAATAAGACAATGAGACCAATGAAACCAGGGAGACCAGCAAATCAGACCTCCATTTCAAGAAAACTATGCTAAAGATTTTGTTGAAGAACCTGAAGATCAAATCCATCTGTTTGATGAAGATGAGTATGATATTTATTTGACTAAACAAGAACATGAAATGATTCAACAAGAACAAGAAAATGAAGTGTTAATGGATTCAAAAGAATATAAACAAGGATATCAAAATGCCATTTATGAATTTAAGAAACAATATAATCTCAGGAACAAAAATGTAGTTGTTAATTCGAGTAAAGCTCATGCTGATCAACCCTCTACCACTCAAAGGAAGAAAGATCCTCCAAGAAAAGACATACTAAAGAAAAAAAATCCAAAGGATGATGGTCCAAAGAATTCTCAAGATGCTAAAAAGGATGCTAACAGTAAATAGGTAGATAAGTCTCGGTTTACTTTTAGACTTGAAAGTGAAATATCTAAGTTGAAAGTTTCAATTCCTTTTAATGATCTTATAAAAATTACTGAATATAGAGGTCATATTATGAAAATGTTGAAGACATGAGAAACCTATGACACTCTAAACCTTCATGATGACCATCCTAGCTTCCTTTTTGGCCCAAGGGTTGAAGGAGACTGTGATAATGACAACGAAGTACCTCCTTTTTATGTCATTTTAAATTTTAATGATATGACCCTGCATAATGGCATGTTAGATTTAGGGGCATCCCACAAGTTTATGCCAAAGGTGGTCATGAAAAATATTGGATTGGATATCACCAGGCCATATGAAGATTTGTTTTCATTTGATTCAAGGAAAGTAAAATGCTTAGGCTTGATTTAAGATCTTGATGTCACCCTAACTCAAATCCTAGCTAAAAGTGTTGACATGGATGTGGTGGTTGCTGACATTCCACCTAAATTTGGGATGTTATTGTCTAGGTCCTGGGAAACAAAAATAAAGGGTACTTTGTAGATGGATATGTCTTATGATACAATTCTTGTGTTTGGGCAACAAAGAAGATTATATAGAGAAAAACAATTAGATTATATGGTGAGTAGCCTAGATAGACCAAATAATCACCCTATCTGTGCTATTGATACTGATATTGTGGCTTCTATTTTTCATAATGATTTTCGTCTTGAAGAAGAGTGTAAGAATGAACCAACAAATCTAGATAAGACAGGTGAACAGTTGCAGGAAAAGCCTATTTCAGATCAGGTAGATGATGATGATGATGATGATAATGGCTTGTGGAATATGGATTTTGATGGAGTTGTTAGTAAAGAAGGAGTTGGGGCTGGTGTATATATTTTTCTCCCAAATGGTGCATTTAAAACTTTGTTCTTTCAAATTATCTTTTGATTGTACAAATAATGTAGCCGAATATGAGGCTTTGATATTGGGGTTAAATACTTTGGAAGAATTGAAAGCTAAGAGACTAGCTATGCATGGTGACTCTAAATTGGTGATTAATTAAGTCAAAGGTATTTATCAAACTAAACACCCTAGAATGAGGGCATACATGAATGCAATATTAGAGTTGTTGGAAGTTTGTTCAGAATATGATGTATCACTGATACCAAGGGGACAAAATATGATTGCTGATGCTTTAGCTACCTCGGCTAGTGTTTTTAAAATTCCCATTCATCCAAATAAAAAGTATGAGATTGAAGTCAAACAGAGGCCATCAATCCATGACAACATCAAATATTGGCAGGTCTTTGAAGATGATAAACAAGTAATTAGATTCCTTCAAAATTCAGATGAATTTTCTAGTACACATATATTTGAAGAGAATCTTTTTGTTGAATAAGAAAGTGCATATTTGACTCCAAGTTCAACAGATTATCAGAATGTTATAGCTGGAAAGGAGATTATTCAATTGAAGAATAATTTCATCCCTAAGGGTTTGGTTCCTCTTGAAGAGTTGTTTGATAATAATGATGTGGGAAAAAACCCAAAGGTGACTCCAAATGAAGGTGAGGCAAAGGACTACAATATTGGAACTGAGAAGGAACCAAAACTCATCAAGTTGTCAAAAAATCTAACTCCAGAAAAGAAAGAAAGGTATCTCAAATTAATGAAGGAATTCTCCGACGTGTTTGCATGGAGTTATGAAGATTTGAAGGTTTATGATACAAATATCATTCAACATACAATTAGATCAAAAGCCATTTAAACATAAACTAAGAAGGAAAAATCCATTGCTCCTTCCTTTGATTGAAAAAGAAGTAAAAAATTGTTTGATGCAAAAAATATTATCTCATTGAGGTTTTCTAAATGGTTGGAAAACATGGTTCTTGTCAGGAAGAAGAATGGAGAAATCAGGTTGTGTGTAGATTTCATTAATTTGAACATAGTGTCTTTGAAGGATAACCATCCTCTCCCAAAGATGGATTACATTCTACAGAAAGTTGGGGGATCACAAAAAATGTCAATATTATATGGCTATTCATGGTATAATTAGATCATGGTGCTCCCAGATGATAAACAAAAGACAGCTTTTACCATGCCTTGGATGACATTCATGTATACAAAGATGCCATTCGGGATGATGAACACAAGAGAAAAAATTCAACGAGCTATGGATATAACCTTTGCAGAAGAAAGAGATAAGTTCATTGTGATATACTTGGATGACATTACAGTTTTTCCTGGCTCAGATGAGGAACATTTGAAGCATTTGAAACAAGTTTTTCTAAAGTGCAAGAGGTTTGGTATTTCTTTAAACCCAAAAAAGTAAAATTTTGCAATGCAAGAGGGAATGCTCTTGGGCCGTGTGATATCAAAGGAAGGAATCAAGATAGATCCCAATAAAGTAGCAACAATCCAGAAAATAGATAATCCCAGGAATAAAAAGGAAGTACAATCTTTCCTTGGTAGAATGAATTTCCTATGGAGCTTTATACCAAACTTTGTTGAAACTATTAAGTACACCACTCATATGTTGAGAAAGGATAACCAGGTTAAATGGACTGCTGAAGCAAAGGGGTCATTTGATGACATAGAGAGAGCAATTTCTGAAGCACCAGTGTTAATCAACTCAGATTACACTAAATATTTTATGATATTTTCCTTCGCCTATGAACATACTATTGCAGGAGTATTGTTGTAGAAAAATGAGCAGAATTTGGAGCATCCTATAGCCTTCTGCATTTAATCATTGAGAGATTCAACATTGAACTATAACATCATGGAGAAGCATGTATATGCACTGGTGAAAGAAATGAAGGAGTTTAGAGTTTACATATTACATTCTCACGTTGTTGCTTATGTTCCTACTAGTGCATTCAAGGACATTTTAACTCAACCAAACCCTGAAGGTAAACGAGAAAAATGGATTGCTGTTATGTTGGAGTATGATCTGGAGATAAAACCAACAAAGTTGGTGAAAGGTCAAGGTTTGGAAAAATTGATGGCACTGTCAAATTTTGATCTCTTGGGGATAAACTTCATTTCAAATTTTTCAATAGATGCAGAACCAAGACCTCAGGTATCTCAAAAATTTCTTGCATCTCCATGGTATAGTGACATAATTTGTATTTTGTAGAATTTACAAGCACCACAAGAACTAAGCAAAAGTAAGGCCAGATTCTTGAAATTAAAAGATGCTAAGTTTTGTATTATAGATGGTTTTTTTTAATGGAAAGATCTAGGAGGAGTTTTATTAAACTGTTTACTAGAAGCAAAGGCACACCAGATTTTGAAAGAATTTCATCAAGGTGATTGTGAAGGACTGTTAAGAACCAAATATCAATATAGCATAGAAAATCCTCAGAAAAAGTACTCAATGCCTTGAAAAAGAGAGAATTTCAGATAGTAAGCTTCTTCGAGGGGGAAACCTCCTTTTACCCCACTTAAATGTTCAAGTACAAGATGGTTCAAAATGAAAATGTCTCCTTGGTATATATAGGAGACTAGGAGGTATAATTACAACTAATGGCCTAAAGCCGACATAAATAAAATAAC
>ML779745.1:855401-876411 GCA_009831015.1 Picea engelmannii | reverse complement strand
AAATGAAAATGTCTCCTTGGTATATATAGGAGACTAGGAGGTATAATTACAACTAATGGCCTAAAGCCAACATAAATAAAATAACATTACTAATCTAATATGCCCCAATTAAGGGGTAATGAGCCAATATTAGGGCTTAACAAGGACACAACTACTGGAAGAAAACTGTGAACAAAATTCTCAGAGAAGGATTTTATGGGCCAACAATATTTGCAAATGTATATAAGGGTGTGACAACCTTTCATGAATCTCAAGTTTTTGAAGGAAAGAGGAAGTTGTTGCCATTGCCTTTAAAGCCCATTTCATTGGAGGAACCCTTTCAGAAGTGGGGTCTTGATTTCATTAGTGAAATCAATCCGACATCCTCAGGTCAACATAAATGGATATTGAATGTAACAAACTATTTTACTAAGTGGATTGAGGTTGTGCCAACAAGACATGCAACTGATGCTGTGATAATTCAATTCTTAGAAAACAATATTTTTTTCCATATTTGGATGTCCTAGGAGGATTATGACTGAAAATGCAACAACTTTCAAGTCTAAGAAGATAATCAAGTTATGTGAAGATTATAACATAAAACTAAGCCATTATACAACTTATTACCCTCGGGGTAATGGATTGGATGAGTCATCAAATAAAATCTTAATAAGAATCTTCAAGAAATTACTACATGAGAATAAAAAGGCTTGGCATAAGAAGTTAACATTTGAATTGTGGGAAGGTAAGACCAGTCTTAAAAAGTAAATTGGAACCTCACCATTCCAATTATTATATGGGACAGAAGTGATATTTCCTACTTCCTTGGGATTGCCAGTCATGAAATTGTTGCAAGAGCAAGAGGCAGAACCTAGTGACATTCAAAGAAGAATAAATCAGTTGATTCATGTTCAACATATCAGAGAAGAGGTATATCAAAACACTCATATATTTCAGGAAAAGATGAAGAAAGTTTATGATAAGAAAACAAAAGTTGTTGATTTCCATATTAATGATAAAGTGCTGAAGTGGGATGCTCAAAATGAAGAAAAAGGAAAACATGGGAAGTTTGATCATCTCTGGAAGGGACCTTATAAGATTGTTGCTTATCATGGAAACACTACCTACATTTTGGAGGAGATGGATGGATAACTTCCTGCTCGAGGACCAGTAAATGGGAGGTTCTTAAAACACTACCTAACCTGAAAGTAATTTGATATGTTCACTTCATTGTAAGTATTCATTTTATTTCTAAAGGTTTGCAGGTATGAAAGACACTCTAAAGAATTTGTAGCTCGAGGTGAAGGCCCTAAAATTCAGAAGGGTGACTTTAGTTTGATTTCAGTTCAGCTTGTAGATAAATAAGTCTGAATAGTTCAAGTTTGTGTGAGTCTTTTTATAAGTTTTTAGTCTTGTAATAAGTCCAATGGATAAGGAACCAGTCTACTGGTTCTTTTCTACCACACAGGGAGGATATCACCATTGGAGCCTATGTTAGGGAGTGTTAATTTTGAAAGTCAAAACAATGTTTTTGTGGAGTCAGTATTATGGTCATGTATTATATTCTCAAAAAAATTGTGTCAAGGTCCTAGGATAGATGTCCCATGACAATATTGATCCAGGTGGATATCAGTGACCACCCACCTTTTCCGACTGGCTCAAAACAGTTTTCTGGCAATTTACTATTTTTAGCAGGTTTTAACTTCCGGGGCGATTTTGAGGGCCTAAATGAAGAATTTTCGAGATCGAGGTTCTCAATGATAGTTGAAGGCATGATTGAGCCCCCAAAATGAATCTCCTTGACGATACCTTTCCAACGAGCTATCATATGCAAAAGTTACGACCTCGAGAAGTTGATGTACTAAATTACCCAAACAGGGCCCACATGACTTTTGGCGCTTCATCTCCTAGGGTTAGGTTTTTAGATGTCTAGGGTTTTTGGCATTCCCGTTTATTGTAAAAAGGCCTTCAGAGCCTCATTGTAACCATCTTCTTGCGAATGCAAGTAGCCGTCACATCTCTTCTCAGAGATAAGCTGCCACCATTCTAGCAAGTCTTTCACTCTGTATTTTTACAGTCTCTATACATTTCTTTCATTAATAGAAATCGTGTATTACTGTATATCTGTGTTTATGGTTTCATCTCTAACATATTTTTGTTATATTATTGAATATCTGCGATATCTCTGTGCATTTCCTTATTATATCTCCGCTCTCATTTCATGCCGAAAATAATCCGGATCAACTATTTTTGAAGTCATTCACCTATGAGTCATGTTGGTATAAGTTAAGTCATGTCTAGAGGATTAGAGTGTCATTCCAAGTCATAGTGATCAATCTTGTCCCAAGGTCAATTCAGTTGGTTACATGATTTCATATCATCATTAGAGAGGGTGGGTTTCAAATCATTACACAAGGTAATAATAAGGTCATATGAACATGTTTACATGTGTACCAAGAGTGTCATAGCTTTCCCAATCTAGTTTGGTACCTTTGAAAACATGTAACTAGTTTTTTCAAGTGCACGTCAAAATCTCATAGCTTTCGGCAACAACCAAGCCATCATGTGAAATCACTTTAAATCTTTCTATAACGGTCAAAAAATTGTGGGATGAGTTCATGAAATATGGCACAACTATTGTAAATCAAGTTTTATAACTCATGAGAAGTTTCCCCTTGTGAATTATTGAATTTCTAATCTTACTGCGAAACTGTGACAATTGTTGTGAAACCACACAATTGCCGCGAAACCACACAATTGTTGCAAAACCACACGCACTACGAAGTTGCTTGTATGTTGAAAAAAATATGGATCAACTCAACATGTTGTTAAGATCCCGAAACCCTGCTCTATCATGTGACACCTTTGAAACTCCTTTTTGCTATTGCATTTTCCTAAAGTGTTAATACCCTAATTTTCTGTCAAACTGTGCTCTTTCATTTGCTGCAAAAAACCCTGATGTCAAAACATTGTAACCCTATCTTTCAGATAAAACCCAATACACCAGGTTTCTTACCTATATACTGTATAAGTTTTGATATCCTTTGCGGCATAATCATAGTAGAAATCTTCACAAATATCCATGGAGCAAAACAAAAACAAGAAGAAGGTACACAAGGGAGGTGACATAGTAAGATTTGAACCTCAAGGTTTGTAGTTGCTGGACTCAAATGATGTGTTCAGAGAATCCTTTTAGGAAGTAGGATGCCTTACATTTTTTGAAAAGAAACATGGAGGACACATGGAAGTGGAAAAGCAATTTTCCCTAAAATTTGAAGGGACCAAGACAAAGGTTGGATCGTTGGAGATTCAAGTTTTTGAACAAACAATTGCCCTAGCAACAGGGATACCCATGCAAGGTGAGAGGTGGTTCAAGGGAACACCTCTGGATGCTTCCTATTGCAATGACTATTTAAAAGCAGAATTTGAAAATGAGAACTTGTCAAATGGAGTGCCTAGGATTTACATGCTTGAACACCATGATAAGCTGTTGAGGGTAATACAAAGATATTTCACATGCGAAGGGCGTTTCAACAAAGTATACTTATACCATATCAGATTGGTCATTCACTTTATAGGTAAGAAAACCCTAAACCTCCCTTATTATCTTTCCAGGAGCTTGGGGAAAATGGTTGATAAAGTACAATCCATGTCATATCAAGTTGAGACTAGTCTTTTTCACTTCAATCTCATTAAGCTATTGGTCCTTGAAGAACTTAAAAAGGAAAAAATAGAATGGAATTCATTTTTGGTGGCATCAGGGTTTTGTGCTGAAACTGGTAATTATCCACCATCCAAAGGAAGTACTCCTTCTACAAGTACTAAAATAGTTTCTGGTAGTTTGAAAAGGAAAAAGGGAGATAAAAAAAATCAACCCATTGTGATTGAAACTCCCATGACTGCAACTAAGATTCCTCTTAGCAAAGAATCCATAAAAAGGGGAAAAGGAAATTTCAGTGTGTTAAAAATGTTGTAGATATTGAAAAGACCTATGACAACAAAAAAAGCAAGCTAAAAGGTAAAAAACTCATGTTCCCTCCCGAAGAAGTAAAAGTGACAAAACCTAGGAGACTATTCACCAGATCTGCAACACAGAAACAAAATCTTGTAGAAGAAAATCCTGTAGAGGAAGATCTAGTTGATGAAGATCTCGTAGATGAAATTACTATAGATGAAACATTTTCATTTCTTGAAATTAAATATGTTGTAGAAGATAAACCTCCATCGGGAAAGAAAGTGAGGTTCAGTCCATAAATAGTTAGCAAAGAAAAGCTTGCCAGGCCTGTAACTAGATCATCAACAAGAAAACAGATCCAAGCCGAGGAAACCAAATCTGAAACACATGTTCATTGTGCTGCTAAGGACATAGTTGAGGTTTAGTCTTCCCTAGAAAAAGAAGACTTGGAAACCAAAATATTAAAGAAACAGTTGAAAGAGACTTAGGTTGAAATAAAGACTGATAAAGGATCAACAAATGGTAAAAAGAAACCTGAACTTGCTAGCCCAGGATGCAATAGAATAAGTTGATAACACTCAAGATAATCATGTGTTTTTTGAAGTTATTTATGGTTTGGATCCATTCAGAAGTGCCTTTCAACATCAGTAAATGAAAAACAAATATTTCACAACACTCTCGTTGCAAAACTGATAAAACAAATATTTCAGAACAATATGTTATGTTTGTTGCGAAATCACCAGTCAACATGTAGATGAGTATTTTCAGTTGCCAGATGGAGTGAGTTTGACATGTCAACATCAGATTTGGATAATGAAACCTTTTTTCCATTGAATCTATGTAACATAAATGTATTAGGGTGTATAAGTTGATAAGAAACCGAAACCCTAGTTTGTAGGAACCCGCATCAAGTTTGTTGGAAATTTGTTAAGAAATTAGTTTATCAGTTGTAACTTCTGTTTGGATGAGAAAACCTAACTATTTTGACTTCATGGAATCAAGATGAAGTGTAAAGGTTATTTATTAGAATGAAAAATACAATAGAAGGGTTCGAGAGTTGAGTAAGAAGACTGTTGGTTTCTTGTAATAGTTTCTGAATATTAATGAAAGGTTGGAAGACAAGTGCTTGAAATTTTTGCTCAGAGATTCCTGTGTTCAGATGTTGTAGTCTGTTCTCTTGGTGTATGTGCTCTCCTTTATTTGTTTCCATTAAATGTTTTCTTCTATGTTTGAATGAGGAAATACTGATGCATAAATAATTTTCATATGCTCCGTGTCTATCTTGTTTTAGATATTCATTTTCAGACTGATAAGTTTATACATAATTCATCTAAGCTAGATGCTCTGTGTTACTTTGAATGTTTTCTTTTTCATCTATCCATCTTTGTGATTTGATGTCTATCAATATTTGGTTGTTTGGCCTATGAGATAAAAATTTTCCTGTCAAGTTCTAAAAACCTTAATTTGATCTTCTTTATGACTCCATGCCCAATAGATATTCTTCTCAACATTAGTAACCATTTCATACTCTTTATTCTCATAAAACCTAGCCATTATATTGATTGAAAAAATGATAGGAGAGAGAATTCTCTGGACTAACAAAAGGATAGCTTCCGGTATTAAAGTAGGTTTGAGGTTACCTACGATATTTTCTGTTGCAACCAAGAAAATTACAGAGTGATATTATAATGTAACAACAACATCGCATCCTCAACAATACACCATCGATTGTCTTAGCCATGGGTGAGACATCTACATCAACTAGCAATGTTGCCTGCACTATGACATCAAACCCTTCAAAGATGAGGTATTGTGTGATGTTTCCCCCATTGATGTTTATGATTTTCTTTTAGGACAACCATATATGTGGAAGCACCATGTTGTTTATGAATCTAGGCCTTGTGGTGTCATTATTACTTTGGGAGGTCAACTCTATAGAGTACTAGAGGCAATCCCAACTACTGCGGTCTCTTTGATCTCCGTGAAGTAGTGAAGAAAGGTGGTCTCTCATATCGAGAGATTTTTCCTCTTTATGGCCTAATAGGAAGGTGAACAGAAGGTCACTGCAATTTCCAAAACCTTTGCACAAGGTCTCTCTACACAACAACAAGAAGTGGACAACATAGTATAAGAACACAAAGACATCTTTGCCTCACCTACTAGGGTGCCTTTTCACTATCAGGTAAAACAATCAATTGATTTGACACCTAGTTCTCCTATGCCTAACGACCCTGTATACAGGTGTTCTATTATGAAGAATGAAGAAATAAAATAACATATCCAATAACTAATTCTAAAGGGCCACATCAGACCAAGATCCTCACCTTGTGGGAGCCCAACTATTCTAGTAAAGAAGAAGTGTTGGCCCTCGAACAAGTTTTGAGGAAACCTTGGTCAGAGTTTGCTCACTTTTGGACTTCAACACAATGGTCGAAGAAGGAGCGCCCAGACAGAGCCGAGATTGCGGATCTCACTTATTTTGCGGGCTATGTGGACCTAGTAAGGGGTCCTTTAGGGTTTTTGTAATGGGTTTATGGGATGTCGACCCATGGGTTCTCCCTATGTTTGGCCCTATTGTAAGGGTTTGTAAAAGTATAAATAAAGAAGAATAGATTGTAGAAGTAGTAGTCTTTTGATCTAAGTGAAAGTAGTTCGAGTGGCTTGGTGCAAGGGAATGTCTATGTGTTAAGGCTTTGTGCTTGATAGAGAGTTGGCTCTGTGCCTTGACCTAGTTTTGGAAGGAGGATCTGGTACTTAGTGCATAGATCTCATGTCTGGTGCGAAGCTTGACTTTGTGGCTTAGTGCACAGGAGTGAATGAACGTAAGATTCAGAAGGGTAATAAAGAGGCGAAGTGGTTGGTGGACGTATCCCCACACTGGGGTGAACCAAGTACATTTGGTGTCTTATGGTTTGCTTTGTGCAATGATTATCTCTGTTATGTTTTACTTGGTGATTAGATTATATATGTAATGGATATGTATATGCTGCTTTAATGTTTTTCTTATGATGAATTGCTAGCTCTGATTCACAGTGCTAAGTGCTAAGTGTTTGAAGTGAAAAATATTTGTTGTTACTACGCTAGATCTATCCTTGGGTATGTTCTGGGATGTTAATAAGGTTAATGAACTAATGCATGATTGCTTCCTAAGAATTAACAAAATACTCTGTGAAGTGTTATTATCACAGATCTATGTCCCAGCATGGTTACAAAAACCTGCGTCCTGTAACCCCCCCTGCTTCTACCTCAGGTGAGACTTCGCCTGCTTCGCAGGTGTTGCCAAAAGGGTCGATAGTTAGGGTTTTGTTGGTGCGTTGTTAAGCATTGAACCCTGGGTCTGCCCCTGTACCAACAAGAAGGACGAGACATGGTGAATTTGTATTGATTACAGAGCCCTGAACAAGATCACAATCAAGAATGGATACCCAATCCCCCAGATTAACGATCTTCTAGATCAACTCAAGGGAGACAATTTTTTTATTAAGATTGATACGAAGTCAGGCTACCACCAGGTATCGATTGAGCAAACTAATGTATGGAAGACAACCTTCAAATATAAATAAGGTCTCATAGAGTGGTTGGTCATGTATTTCAGATTGACTAATGCCCCAACCACATTCATGCAGATGATGGATGATATATTACAACCATTCACAAACTCCTTTGTGGTCATATATATGGATTACATCCTCATCTTTAGTAAAACATGGGATGAACATTTGAAGCACATTCAAAAGGTCTTGGGTACCCTGCGATAACACAAGTTATATGCCAATTTGGAGAAGTGTTCCTTCGACATGTAGAGAATCCAATATTTGGGATACATAATGGATGAGAAGGGTGTGCATGTGGATCCAACCAATATCCAAGTCATCCACAATTGGCTGACTCCAAAGACACTAACCGAGCTCTGCAGCTTCTTGGGCCTCGACAACTTCTTTCGCTTGGCCTTAAGCCAGGTGACTAAGGGTGGAGCAAAGACCAAGTTTGTTTGGGTCACGTCCAATAGAAAGCATTCAAGGATATAAAATTCCGCCTTTACTCAACACCAGTCCTTATTCTACCATACCTGCAACAACCATTTGATATTGATATAGATGATTTAGATTATGCTATCAATGCAATCCTCACTCAACATTGGCATATGATGCCCTATCACAGTGAATCACTATCTGATGTTGTTTTTACATACCCCACCTACGACAAAGAGATGAACTCCATTGTGCAAGAATGTCGAAAGGTGAAGCATTACATTATGGGGAAGGAAACGATCATCCACACTAATCACATGCCTTTGCAATTCATGCAGACATAGGGAAAATTATAGAATGAACACCATCAGAAGTGGTCCATATACCCATATAAATTCTATTTGAACATTAAGTAAAAGAAGGGCACCAACCATGTTGCAAATTGCCTTAGTCGACCTCTGGTTGTGGTGCTAACCACAATTCTTAACTCTTGTGAGCATGAGACATCTAGGTGGCCACGATTATACAATAATGTCTCTAACTTTGCTTCTACCTATCAGAAATTGAGCACAAGAAAACCAGTTCTAGACTTTCATATCCAAGATGGATTGCTATGCCATCTGAGCCATCTTTGTGTTCCTTCAAGCGAGTGTGCAAAGATGATTTGGGAAGCTCATTACAATCGAGTGACAAGACAATTTGGTGTGGAGAAAACAATGGAAGTACTGCAAAATTACTTTTATTGGCCGAAGCTTCGATAAGATGTCCGCAAGTACGTGACAAGTACATCAGATCATGCACTTCCCACATCATTTCCAAACCAACCATCAAGTAATAGAGGATATACACCCCTCTGCCTACTCCAGATAGGCCTTGGGTATCCATCTCCATGTATTACATGTCCGACCTACCTTCAACCAAGCATGGGAATGATTATGTCTTGATGGTCATTGATCGATTCTCTAAGATGGAAGTTTTGGCACCCTACAAGAAGAGCATCACAATCGAGGCCACCGCTAGGATCTTCTTTGAACGTATTTGGGTTCATTCAGGGATCTTATAGACCATTATTTAAGATTGAGATAGTAGGTTTATGATTACTTTTTGGTCTAACCGATGGTTGATGATGGACACCAAAATGACCAAATGTTGGGTATGTGTTATATTCTTTGCATGTGTGTGTGTGGCCGTGTCATATTCGATAATTGTGTTTGACGATTCCAACTACCTTCGCTCTTTTTGTCGTGTGCACCGGGCGCTTTCCTGGGGGGGTACCAGGGGGCGCCAAGTCCCCCCCCCTGGTTATGCGTAGTGTTCAGGGCAACACCGCAAAAAGTTTTTTGGGCGTTTTTTTCTATTTTTAGCAGTTTTCTAAATTAATCCCGGATTAAGGGATTAGCGTTTTGGTAGCTACAAAATACCTAAAACATTGTATATATTGTATGGTGAATGGTGAAATTAATACAATGAAGAGTTGAAAGGTGAGGCACCAAGGAAGGCTAGTTTTCTCTTGGTTAAGGGTTTCCAGCGTAAATCTCTATGTACTATGTGTATGAGACATTGATTACTTTCTGTTTTGCTTAAGAATCTGTATGCATTGCTTTACTTCACAGGTTAAGAAATTACAAATTGACTTCCTTCCACCCATAGACTAATGGACAAACATAGGTATTCAACATGATGATTGTCCATCTCCTAAGTATGTACAATTCCAAACATCCACGGACATGGGATGATATCCTTCCTTATGTTCAACAGAGCCCTCTACAACTTTATTGGCCACAACCCTTTTCAGGTGTGCTTGGGGTTCCAACCATTGGCCCCCATTGACATAGGTATTCCCATTACATCTGCATAGCAAGAGTCCTCCCATGCTCAGACTGAGGCTGATCGAGCAACAAAATTTGTTGAATGAATCCATCACATCCAACAACAAGTTCTTGATATTTTGTAGAAAGCCAATGCTAAGTACAAGTAGAGCCAAGATCAACATTGAGTACCACATAAGTTTCAGGTGGGAGATAAGGTATGGTTGCATATGCAGAAAGAGTGCTTCACAGGGCCCCATTGAAAGATCATCCCACTCCGATACATGCATTACACCATCACCAAGGCTTTGGTTGAGAATGATTTTGAATTAAGTATTCCCACTTTCCTTGGCTTGCACCCGGTATTTAATGTGGAACTGCTTCGACCATATTTTCCACCACTCCTGGACACTTTAGACACGGTCGAGAACTTGGAGCCTACATAAATCAATCCTAACTTCATTGAAAATGTGACAATTGATCGAATCATGGACACCAAGATGAAGGGAACCCACCAACAGAACATCCAACTCTATCGTGTCGTCAAAGCATGACAACTTCTTCACCAGGGCAAGTGGCTCACCAAGAGTTATATTCAACAAAAGTTTCCACATCTAATGGAGGAACTTGACGCAATGGGGACCATTGCTTCCTAAGGGGGGAGGAATTATCTAGGTGGATACTGGTGTCCACTCACATGTTCCACTAATTCATAATGGTTCCACATCTTGGCAGTTTTTCTATCGGTTTTTGGGTCCCAAACTTCCGGGGTTGTTTTGAGGCCCTAAATGATATTTTTTTGGTGTGATTCTGCCTAGCATGTATTTGAAGGTAGATGCTAGGTCCAACATAATGTGTACTCCCTGGATAGACTGATGGGTGTTCTATATGCACTAAAAACACAGTAAAAACCCTCAATTAAATTGTCAACCCGCGGTAAGTAAACTTAGAGTTCTAGCAAAATATATGCCAAAGGTAGAAGGGTGGTAGGAGTATAGTATAACTAATGAAGGTAGCTATCTAAGACTAATCTACTCAAGGAAAACTATCTAATGAACAAACCCTACTAAGAAAAATGAAACTAGGTAACCTAAGTACTTTTGGGCCAAGGGTCGATGGATAGATCCTAAGAAAGCAAACGAAAACTCTATGTAAAGCAAACTAGTTTAACAATAAGCAAAAGCAAACTACTAAGCATAATAAGAAAATGACAAAAGCAAACTATTTTAACTTGCCAACCTACATTCAATGAGCAACTACCCTATGAAAGCAAATAAATAAGCAAGTAAGAAAAAGCACCTATCTAACCTATTAAAGCAAATAGAAAAGCAAGCAAAGACACCTAACTAACCTACTAAAGAAAAAGACAAGTAAACAAAGGAACCTAACTAACCTACTAAAGAAAAATACAAGTAAGCAAAGGCAACTAACTACTGCAAGTAAAACTTCTCATTGAACAACTATCTAGCCTAAGAGGCAAGTGGACTAAATGATTAATGCAAAACTATTTCTAATGCGTGAAAGGAAATCTAAGAGGCAACTGGACTAAATGCTCAATGCAATGCATGAAAGGAAATCTATTCTATTGAAAGAAAGAAAGATTAACAACTATTTTTTAATCTATGATAAGCAAACTACTATCTAATCTATCAAAGAAAAGTCTATCTATCCTACAACAACAAATAAGACTATTTTCTAAACTATGAAAGCAGTAAAACTATTCTTTTAACCTATGACAATTCAAATATAATGCTGGTGGCTGTGTGAATGTCTTCGGTGTCGGATAATATCTCGATGGCATTTGACAACAAAGGACAAATCCAATGGTATAAGCTGAATGCTAATCTCAATGGCAAAATGAAAGGTGTGGAGTAAACAATCCGATGAAAACTTAGCCATGATAAAAATAATGTTAAATAACCTGCATATTGATGTACAAACCATCAACAACATAACGAGATCATCATTATTTAACTAAGAAATTTAATTGCATTTTAATCTATGAAAGGAAATTGCGTAAAAGAAAACTATACTATGTCTACTCTAACCATTCAAACTATAATAAAGAAATGACTAAAAACATAAATTAAAAACTGATATTAAAAAGTAAATTAACAATCTATATTACCCAACAACTAATTAAATGAAATCTATATAAAACTTAAGTAAACAAGCTATAACTAAAAATTGGAATCAAATCTATCCATCCATCAATCCTTGTCAAAAGAAAACCCAAATTAAAACTATGTTTTGTTCTAATTAAAAATCTGTTCTAAACTTGACTGTAAAATTATAAAAGAAAGCATCATTTAACATCTACTTGCACACGGGGTTAGTATAAAGAGAGAGAATTTCTAATTGCACATAGGGTTAGTATAGAGATTTGCAAGCCCGTTCCTAATCTATAAAATCAATGCATGCTAACACATATCATCATCTAATCTGCAAAAGAAAAGCAAGACAATTAAGCTACAACAAATTAATTAACTAAATAAAAACATACATGTACAGGAAATAAGAAAGAGTAATTAAATTAGGAATTGCATAAAAAAACATAAGAACAATCACCAGATTGCTGGTGAGCCCCTAGCAAGTCGTGGCTACCTCCTACAAGCACACCATGAACTTAACAAGGAGAATTCACCATGAAAGCTTGAAAACACAATTCTGGCAATGTAAAATACTAAAACAGAGAAAAACGATTTTGTCTCTAATCTAATGGCTCTTCTACTTGGTTAACAATCTACTGACCATCCTAGCAGTATTTATAAGCTTACAACCCAAGTGGTCGACCACAGGAGGGTCGAACCACTTCTAATTTTGGAAAATTACAATAAATGATGCCCTAACTAACAAAACAGAGCAAGTGTTATAACCCTAAATTGCACCATACATGCTTACCTGGCATCAGGCCAACTCATATCCCTTCCTTGCCAAAGCCATGCTGAACAAACTCTTGAAAAACCTCTTAAATTAAGTAACCCGCGCCCTAACCCATTACTGGGCGCGTTGGAACGCTGGCAGGCCTACTACTGCACGCGTTGGAACGCTGGCTAGCCCACTACAGCCTGCGTTTACCTAACAAAGCACAAAAACAAGAAATTTTCCGACGGGACAAAAGGCTATGGGTCAGTTAACTGAAACTCCCAGCCATGCATGGCCGAGAGTTCGTCCAAAACCCTAGCTCCTTCTAGCCTATAAAAGAAGGGGTAGGGGTACTATTTGGAGGAGGAAAATCATAGCAAAGAAACTCTGCCCAATTGCCGAATCCATTTGTCCCAACCCTTTAGCCTTTCCTCAAGCTTAAGGAGAATTAAAGCAAAGCAGTTGGAGGACAAAGAAGAGGAGGAGCCCAGGATCAGGAGCGAGGAACGGTGGCCGATCTCTATCATTATTGTAAGTTGATTCATCTTGAGATTAATAAAATAATACTTTTCCCGTCCCAATGCACGAGTTATATATGTTTTATTTGATTTATGCTTAATCTCTAACCCTCTAGTAGAACAATAACATGCATGCGTAGTGTTTTGTCTTGATTACAGGATCGTCTTTGGAAGGAGTAGCAGAAGCAAGCGGATAAAGCGCAATGGAGGATCTACACCAAACATCAGTAAAAAGGTTAGTAGGTTCTTTCCATGTTTGCATGTGAAAAAGGGTTTTAGGTTTGGGGTAGAAGGTTAAAAGTGATTTCTTAAGGGTCATGATCTGCATGCAAGTTTAAGCCCTAGCTTGTTAGTTCGTAGGGTATTATTTCCCAACAACAGAATTGGCGACTCCACTGGGGAGATACTCTTAGGGTTTCCGGATTTAAGTGAGGTTTTTGGGTAGTTTAAAGGATCATATTCTCTGTTTCTTTGTTTGTCTGTTTTCTGTTAGGTCAGAGCTAGCAGGGAACCTGGTTCTTTATACCAGTTTTTCCTTGACTGTGCTTGACATTTATTATCGGGACACACAGAGGTACACACGGCCTGTAGAAGGCCTGCACGCGTGTAACCCGCGCCCTAACCTTCTACAGCCCGCGTTTGAATGCCTGCTGTGGTGGTTTTAGTAGTGTGTGGGGTTCAGAGAGCTTAAGAGGCAGTCTCCTCTTCCCTGTCAGAATTTTACATTCTCAGGGGGCTTTTTGGATCCTGTCTGGGTCTTGCTGGTTCACTGTCTTGTCTCAGTTTGCTTTATTGCGTTTGTTTTATTTTTGCAATTATTTTTCTTTTCTGTTAAGAAGAAGCATCCAAGCCTTTAAGAGACCCTGGTTGTCAATACCAGAGGCCTTTTCAGGTCTGGGCTGCCTGTGTTTTGTTTTGTCTTAGCATTTATACAGACCCGCGGCCTGTGCAAGTTTTGCCCGCGGGTACCCGCGCGCTGTTGTAGCTTAGCACGCGTTTGCACGCGTGCTGTTTCAGTGACAGTCGCGGGCTCGACTGGTTTCTTTTTAGCCTGGGTGGGGAAGTCATCCCCTCCTGTGGTGGGAAGTGTTCCTTTTGGGGGTTTGAGTCTAGGGCTGCACAGTCAGTAGGTTAGGGCCTCTCATCCTTAGCCTGGTTTTTCTTAGTTGATTGTTGATAGAAAAGATAAAAAGAAAGATTTTGTTTTATGGTTTTTAGACAAGCGTAGGAGTCAGTGCTTTCTTGATTGCCATTGTGCGTCTTTGCTCTGGTTCTTTTTGATCTGCGCTTTAAGCCAGAATTTTATTTTGTTTTCTTGGTTTTGTGCTTCTCGGCATTTTCCCTTTGTTGCTTCATTTAGCACTAAAATATTTTTTTTTTTATCTCTTTTTCATTTGCTTCTTTGTTTGAATATTGTGTTACTGCATCAATAGCTAGGAAGAAGTATTTTTTCATAAGTTCTTGCAGAGCATTTAGAGCATAAGTAGCTCGCAGATTGAGCGAAATTCCTTTATGTTTGTTGCATGAAATCTTAGAAAAGTTGAAAAGAAAAAGAAATCTTTCTTGTTGAAAAGTTGCTGGTTTTTGCATTTTAGTAAAAGTTTTTGTTTCCAAGCATTTCTTGTTCATTTTGCTTTGAGTCTTCACACACCATCAGTTTCACCTTCATACCTTGTGACGTAAAAAATCCCATTAAAAGCAACGCTAATTTAAAATCTATTAGACTCTTTTGTTTGTAGGGTTCATACACTAGCTCAGGACTAGGGCCTTGGAATAGGTTGGAGAGAAAATTCTCCAAGGCCACTCAAACCAAAAATTGGAGTCTGTCAATAGGGAGTGTAGAAGTCCAGTTGCGTGAAAGTTATCTGGGACCCCCCTCTAACACAGGGGCTAAACACGAGGTCGCGTAAGGAAAGGTAGCGGAGATAACCCCTCCAAAGCTGGACCGAGCGTAGTGGAGAACACATATCGAGGATTTGTTAAGGGATTCCGTCGTTTTCATTTGCCATGGGGCTTCGTGGGTCTCGAATCCGTTCGAGGTCCTCAGTTGTCTTCCGAACCATTTTCTCTCGATACCCTTGACAGGTTTCGGGCTTGATACCCTGCTCATTATGGTCTACCCGACTATCGACTGTACCCGCCCGGTGACTGTTCGCGTGCTGGCAAACTAGTTGCCAATCTTTTCTAGGGACATACACAGGTGACTGTGGGGGTATACCGCGATACCTAGGACAAACATCGGGCCACGCTTTGCAGAGTATACCTGGAGGGTGCTTCCGTATTCGAGTTGCACTTGCACCGGTAAGTTGCTCTAGTGTTGGTTGTTGTAACCGTTCTTCCAACTAGTTTAGTGTTTGCTTGATTTATCTCTTAGGGGTTTCTTTTTTAGTGTGTGTTACTATTTGCACGTGTAGAATACCTTAGCGTGTCATGAATATTCTCACACAGTGGAGGATTCAGAGCTCCGCCGGTCACGAAGGCTTCTGGGCCTGCCACCGGTTATACTGGAGCCACCCCCGCCACCATTGAGGCGAAGGCTAGACCAACAAGGGTCTTTCGAAGAAACCGGGTTACAAAACTTTGAGCCCGAACAACTCCTGGAGGAATCAATCGCCAATATTGGTTCGGTTGAAACCCCAACCACTGATACTTGGCTGCAAGTTATTGTGCCAATTCAATTTTACGAACGCCTATTAGTGCCTCACACAGCTATGGCAACAAACGCTGTTATTTCCTCTGGGAATTCTTCCATTCCCATCACTGTTGCTACCACAGAAGAATCATCTCCTAACTTGCCGCCGTCGGTCCGGGCCACCATGGTCTTGACCGTAACTACGTCGCACAGTGGGCCGTCTCCATCTATCGCGGCGGCCACACCTCCTTACACACCTAGTGCGACAGGCCCTCCGTTTTCATACGGTATGCCTAGTTCGGGTACCAGTCCTGCACTCACTTACTCCACTTTACAGACTTTGGGTCTGGGGGCAGGGAGCTCTAACGCTCCTATGCAAGGTCAAATTGGGGGCATTCCTGTCCCTTTTAATGCTTTTCCTTACGCTGGAGGTCATATCTCTCCGTCGTCCCCTTCGCTTGGTGGTCTGCATCAACAGTCCACCGGGCAGCCTGCACACACAAGTTCATTTGGAGCTGGGAGTCAAGGAACACCTGTGCAAACTTTGCCGGTAGGTTCGTCACCGTTTGTTTGGAACATGACATTTGGTAATAACACTTTCGCATCCACTGCTTTCCCATCTGGGGGCACACCCATTTTTGGATAGTCTACTCCGGCGCAGGGTACTATTCCTGCGCCGGGGGCACATATACCAGGACCTTGGAACTCAGGACAAGGATCCGTTCCTTCCTCTGGAATGTCGTTCTGGGGTAATTCTTTCCACAGTCAATGGAACCCCAGACAGACTTCTATGCCTCTCCCATTAGGACCGGCATGGGGTAATCCTTCCCAAAGTCCGTCAAACACGATGAATGCCCAACATCCTATGTCCTTTATGGGGAATCAGCCAATGATGTCTCCACAGATGCAAAATCCTTACGCTAGTCAGGGCCATGGTTTCTACCAGAATCCGGGCCAGCAGCCAAACTTTTCCTGGCAACCTGGTGCCAGTCAAACTCCAGGACCCCTTTTTCCAGGCTATTAGTAGCAACCTAAACTACCATTCTTGGCGACATTACACTTGCCAGATTTGACGCGGTTGTTAAATGATCCTATCTGTCACGATCCGCATTGGCCTCCTATGCCAACGAAGTTGCCTTCAGACATTCCAAAGTTCAAGGCTAAGCCTAACGAAGATCCAGGTGATCACGTGACTACTTTCCATCTTTGGTGTTCATCTAACTCATTGAAAGATGACTCCGTCCAGTTGCGATTGTTTCAATGCACTCTTATTGGGAGTGCCGCGAAATGGTACATAGAGCTTGATCGTTCACGATATTCTTCTTTTGGCGAATTGGCGATGGCTTTCCTTAACCATTTCCAGTTACCTGTGAGATATGACGCCGACACAGAGTTGCTAGCCAATTTCGAACAGACGACAACAGACCATATCTCTGATCATATCCGAGAATGGAGACGCCGAAAGAGTCTCATCAAAGTACTAGTTCCACCAGCATTCCTACTAGAGTGGTTCCTTAAGTCTTTAGTCCCACAATTATCCAAAGACGTCGCAACTTCTGGGGTTTTCTCCGAAGAAGATGCAATCATGAGGGCTCAACAGTTTGAGCTCATCTATTCTCAGTCTGGTTTATTATACAACATCCTGCTGGATGCTCCACGATCAATACTGGATAAAACTAGACAGAGGGCCAGACCACATGCCCATGGTATCGTTGGTTCGGCACAAACCAATCCAGCTGAGCAATTGACAAAACAATTGCAACACTTATCTATCCAACACTCAGCGGCCAGCTAGACTACTGCTTTGGCTGCTCCTCCTACCCAAACGTCGGAAGTACACTCCGTGCAGACGACTAACCCAAAGGCCAACCAACAGCCTGAAGGGAAGAAAAAACAATGAAAGAAGGGTAAGGGGGAGAAAAAACCCACTGATAATGCTGGCGAGGGCACAACGAAAAAGCAGAAGGCGAGGTATCTGTGCAACTTGTGTGCAGAAGACCACCCAACCCATCTATGTCCTCGACTTGCAGAGGCCCAGAAGTTTGTCACGCAGCAACAACAGGCTGTGTTGACTAATCCCTTTCAGCATGGGCAAAATTTAACTCAAGCCTTTGCAAGTGCTGGAGGGGGAAGTTCAGAAACCTGCCCTCCTCCTAACACTTCCTCATCCGCGAACGTATACATGGTTAGGGGTGATGCTTTAATAACGACTAGAGCACACGACTATAGTAAACCAAGCGCCTCTGAGAAGGGCAAAGAAGCCGAGATCCCATCTCTTCCTCTACAGATCGAGAAGATGTTGGGTGAAATAATGACACACATTCCAAAAGGTGTGTTTAAGAGAGCTTCTCACAATCCAAATGCAAGGGCTACTTAGAATTACTCTGTGGTGGAAGATTTATCCCAAACCCCTTGTGCTATGTCTGCTTTGGAGGTCCTCCAAAGTTGCCCTGCTCAGAGAAAAGCCTTGTTGACTGCTTTAGGCTCTACTGAGACTTGTAACCCGGGTACCATCATGTTAGATATGACTGACTTGAAACCTCGTCTGCCTTACCACGTCGTGTTTCAGATAGTAGTGGCTCATCCCATGAAAACTTTTACACGGAATATTTTCCGCACGGTGGTCGACGAGGGCGCTTCGACTTGCGTTATGTCATTAGCATGCTGGAAATCCATTGGTCCACCCGAGTTGTCTCCATCACCTACTCTCCTCACTGCGTTCGATGGTCGTTCTTTCCGACCACATGACATCATTCCTTCTTTCCCTGTGCAGTTAGGAGGAAAGACCGTGTGCGTTGAAGTAGAGGTAGTCGATGCCCCCCTCGACTATAATCTCTTGTTAGGTCGTAGTTGGACTTATGCGATGCAAGCGGTGGTTGCTACAGTTTTCCGAGTCTTGTTGTTTCCACATGAAGGCCGGATAGTGACCATAGATCAATTGTCCTTCTCTAGGCCTGACCTAGCTTTGGGGGCATCCACGGTTCCCATGATTGATAATCCTCAAGCCGGTGTCGTTAACGTAGGAGTTGGTTTGTGCCCCTCTTTGATGGGTACTTTCGATTACCCACCTTTTCATGGCAATGTCAAGTTTATATCGACTCACCACAAGGCTGAGATTTTTCACGTTTTGTCGTTCTGCACGACTTACTTTCAGGATCCGTGGATTCTTCCTTCCCCATCAACCATGATGGATGAGATAGGGCACGCTGGCATGTCCATGCCCTTGTCGACCGCTGAAGTAGCGTACTCTTTAGTCCAACAAGCTTCAACTACTCCTGATCCGACTCCTGCACAAGAGTTGGATCCACCTCTAGAGCTTATCTGGGCTCAGGGTTCTCTCGCCAACACTGATTCGTTAGATTTGGTCTTGCCTTCCGACAAAGCTGTAATCAAAGCAATGACTAGTCTGGACAAACCTTGGGAAGATATTCATCACAGATCATATTTCCTCCCAGAGTTAAGCCGAATCGAGGCAGGAGAATTCACTATCACCATGACGGGAGATCAGCCATGTCCCATTAACCTCTTAGCTACACAAGAAATTTATGCTGAGGGAAATATGGCGACTATCACTGCCACTATACCTATCAACATCTCCCGAAACCCTGGCGTCGTGGAGAATGTCTTCGTCGGAGTGGATTGCTCCCCCGAAGAGATTCAGACTTATATGGATCTTTTCAAGGAATTCCGTGACGTTTTTGCCTGGTCTTATGAGGAAATGCCAGGCATCGATCCAAAAATAGTTGAACACGAAATCACAACGTATTCGGATGCTAAGCCTGTTCGACAAAAACTTTGTCCAATTAATCCTAGGAAAGCAGCAACCATTAAGATAGAGGTTGAGAAATTGCTCAAGGTTGGGTTCATATACCCTGTTCATTTGACTAAATGGGTGTCAAACCCCATGCCGGTCGATAAAAAACAAGGCACGATTCGTGTTTGTACCGATTTCCATGATTTGAACAAGGCATGTCCAAAAGATAATTATCCAACCCCATTCATCGACCAGATCATTGATGAGTGCGCCAGTTGTGAATCCTTTTCGTTCATGGATGGTTTTTCGGGTTATAACCAAATCAGAATCAAACCCGAGGACCAACACAAAACGATATTCATTTGTCCGTGGGGTACACTCGCTTATCGTAAAATGCCTTTTGGCCTTAAGAACGCTGGAGCCACTTTCCAGCGGGCCATGTCTGTTGCGTTTCATGACCTCAAGCATATAGTCAAGGTCTATCTAGATGATTTAGCATCACGCTCTCACAAGAGAAAAGATCATCCTACACACCTCCAACTAATCTTCGAACGCTGTCGCTACTTAAGGATTCGCTTGAATCCCAACAAGTGCAGCTTTTGCGTCACGTCAGGACGTTTGTTAGGTTTCATTGTTTCAACAACATGGATCATGGTCGATCCTCTTAAGGTGGAGGCAATAGTCCAGTTGTCCCCCCCACGCACAATCTTACAACTTCAAAGTCTTCAAGGCAAGGCGAACTTCTTACGATGCTTCATCGCCAACTATGCCGAAATCACCAAGGGCTTTATGCGTTTACTGAAGAAAGATGTTCCCTTTTTCTAGGACGAAGCAACACAACGCTCTTTCGACACATTGAAACACGCCCTCACTACCACACCTCTACTACGACCACCTAATTATAACAAATATTTTTTATTATATCTGGCTGCCGCAGAGTCAACCATAGGCATGGTTTTAGTTCAGGAGGATGATTCGTTTTCCGAATACGTGATCTATTACCTGAGCCGAGGCCTCGTAGGACCAGAACTTTATACCCATCTCGAAAAACTGGCGTTGGCAGCAGTTCATGCTGTTCAATGGTTCCGTCACTATGTTCTGTTTCACAAGACCATTGTCGTTGCCGTCATGAATCCATTCCAGTACATGTTGACACGACGAGTTATCGGCGGAAAAATCAGTAGATGGATGGTAATCCTCCAAGAATTTGACTTAGATTTCATTTCGGCCAAGTCCAAAAAGTCATTGGTCTTCGCAGAACTTATCTCGGAGCTTCCGGTTGAGTCAGGTGACGTTGTGCCTGAGGAATCGCCTATCCGGGGGGTTATGTTTTTGATTGAATCTTCAGACCCCTGGTACGGAGATATACTGATCTATCTCCAGAATTTGAAGTGCCCCACCTCTGCTTCTTGTGATGAGCGTCAGCGGATACGCCATCAGGCCAAGAACTATCTCATACTCAATGATACGTTGTATCGGAGAGGTGTAGACTGCATCTTGCGCCGATGTCTCACTCATGAGGAGGCCG
>ML779745.1:756297-855351 GCA_009831015.1 Picea engelmannii | reverse complement strand
TGCTTCTTGTGATGAGCGTCAGCGGATACGCCATCAGGCCAAGAACTATCTCATACTCAATGATACGTTGTATCGGAGAGGTGTAGACTGCATCTTGCGCCGATGTCTCACTCATGAGGAGGCCGTCATAGTGCTCAACGATTGTCATACAGCAGCCTGTGGCGGTCACTTGTCCGGGTTGGCAACAACCCAAAAGATTTTACGAGCAGGATACTTCTGGCCCACGCTTATGAAAGATTGTATCGAGTCAGTCAAGAAGTGCCATCCATGCCAAATCTTCTCACGGAAGATGAGGGCACATCCAGCTCCCATGTTTCCTGTCATCACCGTCGGTCCCTTCACTAAGTGGGGGATTGATTACACTACATGCAACCCCCCATCAGCAAGGGGGCACCGCTATATCATTGTAGCTGTCGACTACTTTACTAAGTGGGTCGAAGCTATGCCGATGTTCAAAGATGATGGAGAGACTGCAGCTCTCTTCTTATTTAACCAGATTATAGCACGGTTCGACGTCCCGAGAGAGATTGTCACTGACCATGGCAGTCACTTTCAGAACCAAATGATGTCCGAGTTAACATCAAAGCTTGGGTTACGGCAAGAACATTCCTCACCTTACTATCCCCAAGCCAATGGGCAGGTGGAAGCTGTAAACAAAACTCTCAAGACGATTCTACAACGAACTATTAACTCAGCCAAGTCAAATTGGCATTTGATGTTATACTCGACATTATGGGCTTACCGAACCTCAGTTAAGACTGCAACCGGTTTCTCACCTTTCCAACTCATTTACGGGCTGGAGGCAGTCTTCCCCATCGAATGTCAAATTCCATCTCTGAAATTGGCAGTACAGTTATTGCCAGACACTTCTCCACTTTAAGAACGGTTAGCACACCTTGAGCATCTTGATGAACAGCGTCACGATGCGGCCCTGGCCAACGAGGCTCATAAACATAAGGTCAAGTGTCAATATGATAGGTCCGTTCATCCTCGGGTTTTCTCTGAGGGCGACCTTGTCCTGGTCTATGACCAAGATAAGGACCCCCCGGGGGCAGGAAAGTTTAAACCCATGTGGTTCGGACCCTTCATTATTAAGGAGGTTTTAAAAAAGGGCGCTTATCGTTTGGTTGATTTTGAAGGGAATGCTTTGGTGGAGCCTAGAAATGGGCTCTACCTCAAGAAGTATTACTCATAGAACGGTCACTGTGGGTAACTTTTTGTAACATATGTATAGTCTTTGTACTATTACTTTTTACATTTCTTTTTAAAAACGTGTTATGGACATGTCATTGATGTTATCTTTCGTCGATATGGCAGATGTCAAGTGAGTCCGAGGTGTTCGTTGGGTATGCAGACGGTGCTAGTCGACACACGCGGAGGCTTGCCTCCGCAGCTTGGGTAATCTTTACACCACAGGGTCAGTTGTTATCTTCCGGAGGTATATGCTTAGGTGACACCACAAACAATGTTGCTGAGTATAGTGCAATTATTGAGTTGCTTCGTGACGCTTTGTCATTGGGTATTTCTCGTCTCCGGGTCTATCTAGACGCTCAACTGGTTGTGTCGCAGCTAAACAGAATATACCAGGTGCACGACCCAACTTTATACCGACGATTCCTTAGGATACATCTCTTGGAACGCAACTTTGATTATATTACATATTTTCATGTTCCTAGAAGTCTAAATCAAATCACGGATACTCTAGCTAATCACATTTTAGATTGGCATCTTTCTCACACATAAAAAGATCATGAACATAAACATGTAAATACATTTTTGCACGCATAATCCATAAGACACAAAGAAATAAAAAACCATATATAAACATCATAAAATCCTCAGAGTACATAGATGGGCGCAAGCGCCTCAAAAAGTGGGAACCATAACGAGTCACTGGGGCTTATGCCCTCAAAAAATATATACATATCAGTGCTCGTGGCACATAAAAGTCTAAAAGTCTGTTCATGGTCTATGGGCCCTGTTATACTCAAATACAGCCTGACCCAAATGCCTAAACAATCGGACCCATGTCCGAGGTACCCCCACAATATGAGTCTGCAAAGAGGGTGGCAAGTCCTCTATCTCTGCCATGGGAACTGTGCGAGTGAGCGCAGTGAAGTTCCGCTCAATCCGCCTAAGAACCCTCTCGGCCTCTCCTGCTGGGAGGTTCCCTACCACTGATGCTCCCCCAAAGACGACAGCTGCGGCCTCTGGCCGTGGGCGGCGCCTGTTCCGTGCATAATCGACAGGTCGCACGGGTCCCACATTTGCACACAATACAATGTTCACCCATCAAAAACTCTGTTATACAAAAACATGATATATATATCAAAAAGACATAAAAATTACATATGCAAACAAAAAAACTAGATAGGTGGAGACTTACCCATCTCCCCTCGCTCCTCACCAGGAGGCACTGGTTTCGTTGGATCTCTGGAAAAATCGATCCCTGCATATGGGTAATCCTCAATAGCTGGGATCTGCCGTGACAGCCAGGAAAAAAAGTCGTCATTGAAGGCCTCTATGGTTCTTCCACCACCCTGTCGCGGCAGCAACGCTGCCCATCTGCATATTGCGGGGAAAGTAGCCAGATGTCCGCGTACTGTCAACCGAGGACTAAAACATGGAACTCTCTCAAAGAAAAATGAACACAGGATGGTCCCAAACCCGAAGTTCCTGTGTGTCCGCTGTCTGCAAGCTATCAACTGACCTGTCATGCTTGCTAATAGTGTGGTACTCTAGTCAAAAATTTGTGCATTCATGCACTGGATTGCACAATTCATCTGTGCGCGCGAAGCCTGATGCACGACTGCGGAGACGGTAATTCGCCCAATGAGCGATAAGATAGTCTGAAGGGTGAGGCTGGTAATACTACTAACATGTATCGAGGAAGTCCTCTGATTGGTCCCAACCACGCAATATTCCTCTATCAACTCCAAGACTTTGCTCGGCCCCGCAGGAAAAGTCTGAAAGTTGACGGGTTCCCCTCTCCTCGAGAGGCCCATCAAAAAGTAGATATCCTCGGTGGTGGGCACCAAGGATTGCCCCTCTATCATGAAGGCCTCTGCATCAGGGTGCCAATAGTCAACCAGGGCATTCAACAACCTTGGTTTCACGCGCATAAACAGACACAAAAAGAATTTTACTAAACCACACTGCGTCAGTACGGCCATAACATTCGGATCTGCGGCCACTAACTCATTGGCGGCCTCATGCTCCCTCTCCCTCCACTGAACATACATCCTGCCAAAACCACAAGACAAAAAGGGGGAGTTAATTCTTGGTTCAATCAAATTTTCCATCGCGCGGGGGGCACCCACGGGCTGTCGAGGCGACAGTCGCGGGTACCCGCGTGCATCTTTGGCTCTGCGCGCGGGTACCCGCGGGCTGGCCCTAGACAACTCGCGTTTTCCTAGGGCCGACCTCTTTAAGGTCGATGGCCACCCCCACAACAAATTTAAATGCCATAAATTAAGTATTGAATTACAAGATAAGGGAGTTTGTACTTACTTGGTCCAAGCAGAAGTCCGTTTCGTCCACTGTAGCTCCCGGAATCACGATCTTTGGCAAAGGGGGCCTTTTGGCTCTAGAGTCAATTTCCAAATCAGCAATGGTGATAATGAGCTGCCAGCTTCTATTTATAGACTTTTTGGCCTTTTTTTTCACTTTTTTGGGCCCCTTTATCAGTTTCTTTATACCAAAAACCATGTTGAGTGGTCCAGGAGTTATATGGGAGGGATTTGATCAGGTATTGGGACAATTTTTATTGAGTTTCAAAAAAAAAAAATATATATATATTGACGGTCCATAAAAAAAAATCTTTGCAAAATTCAACTTGAGCATATAGGGTAGGATTTCATCCCGACTGTTGCATCTCGTTGCCTTTTGTTCTTATGATATAGGATCGATCCCATCCGACTGTGACACAGAACCGTCATATCTTCTCTAGAAGTGTCGCAACTTGGTGGTAGAGCTTGCCAAAACATGGATGCCCTAGGTAGTTCCTGGTTGCATTATAGTTTCCATGCTGTTTCTAACAACACTGTAGGCTCGGGAGTCCATATAGTCTTTCTTGAATATGAGTTGGAGCCTCATTTGCATGGGTCTTTTTCACTCTTTTTCTTACCCTCTGGACTCCCACAACATAACGGGTCTCCTTTTAAGCCCTTTTCAGACCCTCTAAACATGAAAAGATTGCCGAGCGATCTTGTGATCTTTCACGCTCGTTAAACTGAAATTTGAAGTCACGTCTGTCCGACGGTAGTTTACCCCTTTTTCAGTCCGGATGGTCAACTGTACGAACAAAAGTATACTCTATTGAATTCCAATTCTTTAGAAGAGTATCCTCAGGTATAATTTTACTCCTTTTTCGGGCCTGAGGGACTAAATTTAGAAAAAATAAACCCCCACGGAGTCCATAGTTAAGCTTTTTTCAGAGTCCTTAAAATTGAAAAAATAGTCGAGTGATCTTGTCCTTGTCACACTCGTTAAAATGGTTTTGAATTGACGTCTAATCGGTGCTAGTTTACCCCTTTTTCGAACCGACTAGACTATTGTCGAAAAAGATACCCCAATGGAGTTTTCTTTTATACTTTTTCAGACTCTCTAAATATGAAAAATCACCGATGTTTCCTTCTCTGGGCTCGTTAAACTTACATCGAAGGACGTTACCATTATGTGTTCTATCAACCGCATTTGCATCCTTTACCCATCAGCCTAGTAACAGTTTGCCTTTGCGTCTTAACACCCTTGGCCACTGGAGGATTTTTCCCGAGTATCATTTCCCTAGAACATCAGTCTTGTCCTTGTGCCTTGAGCTTGTATGTTTGCTGTACTCGTTCCTCCACTATAACGTAATATTCCTTTATTCTTTTTCAAAATCATCAAAAAGAACAAAAAAATCAAATATACCCCAAAAAGAGGATGGGAAAAGTATTTTCTTTATTGGCAGCATCATGAGTCGCCCTTGGATAAAGCACATTTGTCCGTTTGATTCATCAGACTATGGGATGTAGTACGACCTTAGGAAGATTTGATCGTTATATAGAGTTGTGTCCTCCACCGTTTGGTTACTCTTCCAAACATATGGAGAGTTTGCATTGCCTCCTGCTTCGTAGACTTATGATTAACATATATGCTGCCTGAGTCTTATCACTTGTCGTGCTATTGTCCAAGGGAAGTTTGTCACTAAGCCTGAGTCAGCCCCTTTGCAATATGTCTCTTGTCCGCATACCCGACCATCCTGAACTCCCAATCAAGTCTTTGTTCGAAATCACTGAAGCCTTCAGTCCGATCATCAAGATTATCAAGTCCATAACCGACGAGCCGTCGAAGACCTCTGGGTAGTGCAGTCATACACTCATATTACACTCCTACCCGAGTTTTAGAAGATTTTGAAGTTGTTGCTCGAGCTCTGAAGTACAGCCATCAGGCCGAATCAACTTCTGAGAGATGGATAATTTATTTGTATATCTTTCTGATTTCGAGATGTAGCTCCGCTGTGTATTATTCGCGGCTACTCTTCATAGTTGTTTGACATGGATCTACAGTGTATTTGATTGGTAGCCATGGTTCTATTTTATCCCGAGCATGGGTATGCCCGCCTCGGTGAAACATTTGATATTTTTTGCAGACGACACCTCCTGATTCCTGATTTCTGGGCTCACTCATTCAGCATATCAGTACAGATTGGTAAAGAATTGGTAATGTATTTCGGCCATTAGATGCTCTTCTGACCTCACACATTAGGGGGCATCTGTTATAACCCTAAATTGCACCATATATGCTTACCTGGCATCAGGCCAACTCATATCCCTTCCTTGCCAAAGCCATGCTGAACAAACTCTTGAAAAACCTCTTAAATTAAGTAACCCGCGCCCTAACCCATTACTGGGCATGTTGGAACGTTGGCAGGCCTACTACTGCACGCGTTGGAACGCTGGCTAGCCCACTACAACCCGCGTTTACCTAACAAAGCACAAAAACAGGAAAGTTTCCGACGGGACAAAAAGCTATGGGTCAGTTAACTGAAACTCCCATCCATGCATGGCTGAGAGTTCGTCCAAAACCCTAACTCCTTCTAGCCTATAAAAGAAGGGGTAGGGGTACTATTTGGAGGAGGAAAATCATAGCAAAGAAACTCTGCCCAATTGCCGAATCCATTTGTCCCAACCCTTTAGCCTTTCCTCAAGCATAAGGAGAATTAAAGCAAAGCAGTTGGAGGACAAAGAAGAGGAGGAGCCCAGGATCAGGAGCGAGGAATGGTGGCCGATCTCTATCATTATTGTAAGTTGATTCATCTTGAGATTAATAAAAGAATACTTTTCCCGTCCCAATGCACGAGTTATATATGTTTTATTTGATTTATGCTTAATCTCTAACCCTCTAGTAGAACAATAGCATGCATGTGTAGTGTTTTGTCTTGATTGTAGGATCGTCTTTGGAAGGAGTAGCAGAAGCAAGCGGATAAAGCGCAACGGAGGATCTACACCAAACATCAGTAAAAAGGTTAGTAGGTTCTTTCCATGTTTGCATGTGAAAAAGGGTTTTAGGTTTGGGGTAGAAGGTTAAAAGTGCTTTCTTAAGGGTCATGATCTGCATGCAAGTTTAAGCCCTAGCTTGTTAGTCCGTAGGGTATTATTTCCCAACAACAGCAAGCCAATAATCGCCTTCTTTGGACAATTGAAACTGAGTTGTCTAGAGCTTAGTAGCTGGAGGGGGCGATCATGAAGAAAACCCATGTGCCCAATTTGCCCATCACTGGCCACCAATACCTTAACCACCAAGTCACCCTATGTTTTTGTGCAATACGTAGTGCTGGACATAGTGTTGGATCGAGTGCCAGAATGAGTGCCGGATCAAGTGCCAGATCAAGTGCTGGAACTAGAAACGTAGTGCGTTTTTGCCCTGTAACACCAAAAGACGTGAATTAGCTCTTAGAAACCATAAAACATGATGAATTATACTTGATTCAATCATTAAACATGAATTACACGTACCTTATGGCGATCATACCATTTTATCATGAAATTCTTCAAAAAGCTCCCTTAAAGTATGAAAAAAACATATGCACAAGTGGCAAAAGTGTATAATAACCGTCATGAAAGTGATCATATCTCGGGCCCAACATTACGCCCACACTTATGATTTTGCAGGTCCCACTGCAAACAAAAAGAAGTTACCCCTCGTGAATGGGCTTGCTGAGGAGGATCAGCTTTGGAAGCCTCTCCTTCTTGCTGTGTAGGCTTAGCCTTGTGCCTCTTATGTTTCTTTAATTGTGCTTTGAGGTTGTGGTTAGATTTAGTCATTTCATCAACCAACTCCTGAAGGGAGTTGACCTTTGCCTAAAGGACTGCATTGTCATGATGAAGGTGTACATCTACTGTCTTCCTCTCTTCCAACTGTTGGAGAAGCTGATGGTTTTCTTTTTGTAGCTTCTCTATGGTTGGGACAAAATCGGTGATCTCTGAGGAAGGCTTAGATCCTTTGAGGGATGTGGACAATCTATCAGTTTTAGTATCTAAAATGGGCATGGGTGAAGTAGGTGTGATGGGAGATCGGTAAGGTGAGGTAGGTTCTGATTTTGTTTTCCTTAGTGGCTCTAATCCATCCACAAAGACTTCCCTAGGTTCCTTATGAGGGCTCTCAAGGTCGGAGGACACTTGGATGGGATCTGAAGTAGGTGGAGGTTTTGCAGAAGGCTTGGTTCTTGTGTTCCGAGTACTCTTCCGAAAGGGTCCTTTACCAAATCGATTGGCTCCCCGCTTGTTTGTAGGAATGATGGGAAAGTCTTGCTGCATTACTTCTTGAAGCTTTTTAGGTGTAGGATCAAGAGAGAGTGAAGGCATTGGGGGGTCAACAATGGGCTTCTTTTGGTCTTTTCTCTTAGTATTTTTACCCGATGAAGAAGTAGGGATATCAACAAGATTCAGTATTGTTCTGGCAAAGAGAGGGTTTGTGCAAGGGAGTTTGGGGTTCTTGGAGAGCGAGGCTTGGATGGAGAGATAGTTTTTAGGCTAAGTGGCTTTTTTTCGGTCTTAACTGTCAAGTGAGGGTTTGCAAATTGGTATATAAAGGCATCCCAATTTTGCCCCTGTTTCTCTAGTTCGGCAAGAACGAGGAGCTTGATCAAGCCATGGTGGAAGATACTGTTGTGGGGATTAGTCACATTTTTCCTCACTTGAGAGGACATCTTCTCCAATCTTTTAAGAAAATAGAAGGGGAAGTTAAAGGGTTTGTTGAATAGAAAATAAGCTAGCAATCTAAAATGACAAGCTTTGAAAGTAGAGTATCTACCTTTGCATGTAATTAACCTTGTGATGACGATGAGGGGATTGACCAATTCTGCCTTTATCCACTCCTTAGCATACCCTTTTTCTCCTAAAATGATCTCGAATTTGGGCTTAAACACCCTGTTGTAACTTGAGCGCGACAAATGGTAGTTTTTGAACCATCTATCTCCCATTCTTGGGATCTTTGTTGCAACAACAATGGACTCTTCTATGACTTCAAAGGTAAGAGACCCTACATGTGCTATCTTACCATCGAAACCAACTGCAAATTGCATAGAGAGGCCATCATCGTGGCCCTGCAAGCTAGACATAAATGACCCCCAGCCAGTGTGCAAAAACACTTCCCTGCATTATGCAAATTCGGGAATGGCAAACAAGTCTGCATAGGAGGAGGGTTCATATCTCCTAGGCATTGTGATAGAGGTGAATTTAACGAAGCAAGGGCACGTACAGGCCAAGAGATGGCACGACTTGGACATGGTCTGAGTGCGATTCGAACATGGGATGAATTGACAGAGGTTGGGGGCGATTCCTTAACGTAGAGGAGAGAAATTGGCAAGGGCAAATGAGATAATAGAGTGACCAACCCGATTTTCGATGCACTTAAGGTGGAGTAAGTTACACACATGTGCGTGCGGGCTACCGTGTGTGAAGAATTTGAATTCAAAGGCTCGACTTGGAGCAACGTACTGGTGCATAATTAGATCAATGTCCAAGTCTTTTGACTTGGACATTTGATCATAACCATATGAAGCATATTTTAATCAATGCCTGCAACCAATTTAATTGAATATAATTGAATTCTAGTTACCCGGAATCTAGGACAATTACTGGTATGCAATGGCACTTCGTTCGACACCTCATGTGACACTTCATCCGGTACCTCATACGGTACTTTATCCGGTACCTCTGTGTTAAGTGCATTTTCACCTCTTATAATGGATAGCCTGCAACTTTGAAGTGTTTTTGACAATCACAGTAGTTAATGAGCAGAGGCAAGATGCTCCATGCTCACTCAATCTTCTTGCATATGACATATAATGTCAAAAACCTACAATGAATGGGTTATATCAAGCATAAAACATGTATTGTCAAACCTACAATATGCAATTTGTAATGAAACGATAAACCGATAAAGAGTGGTCTGTTAAGTATGTGTTCAGTAATTTATAACACACAAGAGTTTAAGCATTTAAAAAATAACATGACTATCAATGTAATAACCTGTATCATAGAAATAATACAAAAATTCTTGCAAAGATCTACTTCTCTAGGAAATGATCATTTGTTAGCTCATGAACCCCTCACCCACACCTAAGTATTGTGACACCTCACAATCAAAAGTTTAGGAAACTAGTCAGTATCCCCCAATAGCTGAAGATTTATAGTATGTCAAGTGTAAAGATAAAATTTCACAGCTTGGTCTGACGAGACAGTTAGAAGATGGCCCCACCTATAGGATAAGAGATCCTATATATAGATTAGAAGAGGTAGGCAAGAGAGTTTCAAGATAGTCTTAGAGTTATTTCCCAATGGCAAGTTTATGAGATTCATTAAACTTAGCTTAACCACACATACTCCATGTTAGCTTTGTCTGCAAGTAATGCAGTACATTAGGACAAGTTTAATTTTATTATTTATTTTTGTCAGATTACCATCCTCTCTAGGTAGAGTGCCCTGCTGCGAGCAAGCCTGTTTAGTACTCTGACGGGTTTACCTAGTCATACCACATGCCGATACCCGCTGCCAGCATACCTTTTCAGTATCCCAGTGGGTTAGCCTCTTAAACCCTCAGAGACTGGCCCTCCATCCTTTAAGATTTAATTATAAGATTGCTTATGCAAGAAGATGGGGGAACAACTCTGAAAATAACTTTTTTTTTTTCAATTGGGATGGTATTTATGTCAGAGGATGAATTTCCGTTATATTATTAGTGATTGTCCTGATGTAAGGGGTACTTAAGTGGACGTGGCCTATCTAAAGATATGATATAATCAAGCTATTTAGTGTGTAGTGGATGGTACCATTGAGAAAGAACAGAAAGGTATATCTAGGCTCAAATTACTTTCTTCCTTGTAGTTATTGTGATGTTTCCATGACTAACCGCTAATTAGACTTCCTTGTTACTCTTTGATAAATACACTTGACTCACTTACTCAGGTTTCTTGGAAAAACTGTACGAGAGACCTCTAGGCTTGATAGTTATGGTATCACTTCCTTATACAGTGGTGAAGAGTTTCAAGAGCAACTGCTTTAGAATGCCTAAAAAATGATAACTTTTGCAAAAAAACATGACTAATTACAGTAAGTCAATATTCATTTGATGCTTTAGCAGACACGAAATTCAAGTATAACAATGTTTTGAAGAAAGATCCTTGAAACTGTGTACTCCCGATGAAATAATTACTTACATAAATATCTAGAATTGCCTTATTAACAAAATGAAAAAACTATTTACATATATACAGTAGGAAATTCAGACAATTTTTCAAGAACAAGGGGGGACTTCCCCATCTACTAAGGCCAATGCCTTGTCAGTTGACATGTCCTGTAGAAAATCTTCTCTGGAAATGGGATTATGATAAAACTTAAGTCGATGTCCATTTACCACAAAGGAGACTTGTCCATCGTCAATTGTTTTGATTTTTACAGCTCCATTGTCATATACAGTGTCTACCTCGTAAGGGCCCAACCATCGGGTGGTGATTTTTCCTTTGAAGGTTTTGAATCAAGAATCAAACAATAGAGTCCAATCACCAGGCTGTAAGTGCTTCTTCTTAATAAAATTGTCATGCCACTTGATCCTCTGGTTTTGGACTAATATCGTCCGTTGGATGGCATCGTGCCAGATTTCATCCAGCTCATTCAATTGTAAGGCTCATTGCTTTTGAGCCTCATCCAGGTTCAATCCCAACTCTGTGACAATACGAAAGGTCCTTACTTGGATTTCTATAGGTAAAAGTACTTGTTTCCCGTACACTATCTCATAAGGGGTATGTCCAGTGGTATTTCTCCAGGTAGTCCGATATGCCCACAAAGCCTCTGGGAGCCTATCAACCCAATCCCGGTGATGTAACTGAATAGTCTTGGTCAAGATGGCTTCCAGAACTTTGTTTGTGGATTCTACCTGACCATTGGCTTGCGGGTGGTATGGAGAAGATTTACGGTGTTTAATCCCATATTTATCTGTTATCTCTTTCATCATCTTGGAAGTAAATTGAGTGCCTTGGTCGGTAACAATTTCACGAGGGACACCGAAGCGGGTAAATATGTCTTCATAGATGAATTCGACAATAGACTTCTCTGTAGCCCTAAATAGGGCTTTTGCCTCTACCCATTTGGTGACATAGCCTGTACAAACCAAAATATAGTTCTTCCTACGGGACATGGGTGAAATTGGTCCTACAAAGTCGAGGGCCCATTTTTCGAAGGGTTCTATCATAACTTGGGCATGTAAAGGCATTTCGTCAGATGATGTAGGTCTTCCTATCCTTTGGCAACTATCACAACTTCTCACATACTTGGCAACATCTTTGAAAATGCTAGGTCAATAGTAACCCGAATGTAACACCTTGTATGCTATACGTTTGTCATAAAAATGGCCACCACATGGTCCATCATGACAACTTCATAGTATATCAAGTACCTTGTCCTCTCGGACACATCTACGAATAATCAAATCAGGACCTGTGTGAAAAAGATCATGACCAACCCAAGAGTAATTAGAACTTTGTGAAATAATTTTTCGATTTTCATGAGGTGACAAATGAGATGGTAACTTCCTAGTGGCCAGATAGTTTTCCATATCCGCAAACCATGGGGTATTGACAGAGAGGGAAAAGAGGTTCTCATATGGGAAACTATCATCTATCGGGATATCATCATCCTCATTTTTTATTCAGGAAAGAAAGTCAGCTACTACATTATCCTTTCCAGGTTGGTCAAGCACAATGATATTAAATTCTTGCAATAATAAGATCCACCTATTCACTCGGCCATTAGTTATAGGTTTGTTCATGAGGAACCTAATGGCGGAATGATCGGTATGTACAAATACTTCATAACCTGTAATGTAATGACAAAACTTGTTAATAGAATGAACAACTGCCAAGAATTCCTTCTCAGTGACTATGTAGTTTAACTCGACAGGGGACAAGTTCTTGCTTACAAAATAAATGGCATAGGGCTGTTGGTCCTCTTTCTTCCCTAATACCCCTCCTATTGCGGTGTCATAGGCATCAATGGATATATGAAATGGGAGAGTCCAGTTGGGCCCTCTAAGAACTGGTGCCACAGACAACTTAGATTTCAGGGTTTCGAAGGTAGTTTGACACTGCTGAGTCCAAACAAAGTCAACATCTTTTATTAATAATCCAAACATAGGTGCAACAATATTTGTAAAATTTTCAATAAAACGCCGGTAATATCCGACATGTCCAAGAAATATTCTCACCTCTTTTTGAGTCTTGGGGGGTGGAAGTCTAACAATGACCTCAATCTTTGCAGGATCGACTTTTATCTCTTCAGATGAAACATGATGTCCTAGAACCACTCCTTCAATTAACAACATTTTGCATTTTTCATGGCTCAGAGATAGGTTCATTTCCTGGCATCTGATGAGGACTTTTTCTAAGTTGTCTAAGGCTTCCTGGTAAGTGTTGCCATAGACTGTGAAGTCATCCATGTAGACCTCCACACAATCATGAATAAGATCGACAAATATCCCTAATACTTCTCGTTGAAAGGTGGCAGGAGCATTACACAATCCAAATGGTAAGACCCTATAGGCATAGGTGCCCCAAGGACAAGTAAGGTAGTCTTGTCCTGGTCCTCGGGTGCTATAAGAATCTAGTTGTACCCACTGTACCCATCTAGAAAGGAGAAATACTTCTTTCCAGACAAGGTATCTAGAACTTGGTCAATGAAAGGGAGAGAAAAGTAGTCTTTCAGAGTGGCTTTGTTGAGTTCCCAGAAATCAACACAAATTCTCCATTTCCCGGTCACTTTCTTTGGAACCACTACAAGCGGGGATACCCACTTACTGTTGGAGATGGGATAGATAAATCTGACATTTAGCAACTTTTGAATCTCCTCCTTGACTATGTCTTTGAGTGCTGGGTTCATCCTTCTTTAGGGTTGCCTAACAGGTGTCACTTCCCCCTAGGTATATATGTGATGGATGCATGTGTTAGGGTGTATACCCTTCATGTTAGTGTATTCCCAGGAAAATGCTCCTGTTTGTTCCTTAAGGATATCTACTAACTATTTCTGTTGGTCTGTATCTAGCCCAGAGTTTATATGTAAAAATTTCCCTGGACTAATCTCATAGGGCATAGTATAAGACATGGAAGACTCATCTATTTCAAAAATAAAAGATGTCAAAGACAAAATGGATGGGTCCAATTGTTCTTGAAATTCTTCCCCAAACATGTACTCAAATTGGGGAAAATACTATGGAAAATCCACACATTTGATAGTAGAAATGAACTGGTTTAACACATTTTCTGGTGTATTCTCCTTAAGTGCCCTTGCATGGTCACTAGACAATACGTGTTCTTCCCATAGAGAGACCATTTGAGATGGTCATTTCTCCTTCTCTACAATTGATCGAATCATGGACACCAAGATGAAGGGCACCCACCAACAGAACATCCAACTCTATCATGTCGTCAAAGCACGAGAACTTCTTCACTAAGGAAAGTGGCTCACCAAGAGTTAGATTCAACAAAAGTTTCCACATCTAATGGAGTAACTTGACACAATGGGGACCATTGCTTCCTAAGGGGGGAGGAATTATCTGGGTGGATACTAGTGTCCACTCACATGTTCCACTAATTCAGAATGGTTCCACATCTTGGCAGTTTTTCTATCGTTTTTTGGGTCCCAAACTTCCGGGGTCGTTTTGAGGCCCTAAATGACATTTTTTTGGTGTGATTGTGCCCAAAATGTATTTCAAGGTAGATGCTAGGTCCAACATAATGTATACTCCTTGGATAGACTGATGGGTGTTCTATATGCACTAAAAACACAGTAAAAACCCTCAATTAAATTGTCAACCTGGGGTAAGTAAACTTAGAGTTGTAGCAAAATATATGCCAAAGGTAGAAGGGTGGTAGGAGTATAGTCTAACTAATGAAGGTAGCTATCTAAGGCTAATATACTCAAGAAAAACTATCTAATGAACAAACCCTACTAAGAAAAATGAAATTAGGTAACCTAAGTACTTTTGGGCCAAGGGTCGATGGATAGTTCCTAAGAAAGAAAATGAAAACTCTATGGAAAGCAAACTAGTTTAACAATCAGAAAAATCAAACTACTAAGCATAATAAGCAAATGACAAAAGAAAACTATTTTAACTTGCCAACCTACATTCAATGAGCAACTACCCTATGAAAGCAAATAAATAAGCAAGTAAGCAAAAACACCTATCTAACCTATTAAAGAAAATAGACAAGCAAGCAAAGACACCTAAGTAACCTACTAAAGCAAAAGACAAGTAAACAAAGGCACCTAACTAACCTACTAAAGAAAAAGACAAGTAAGCTAGGGCAACTAACTACTGCAAGTAAAACTTCTCATTGAACAACTATCTAGCCTAAGAGGCAAGTGGACTAAATTCTTTATGCAAAACTATTTTTAATGCGTGAAAGGAAATATGAGAGGCAATTGGACTAAATTCTCAATGCAATGCATGAAATGAAATCTATTCTATTGAAAGCAAGAAAAAATAAGACTATTTTATAAACTATGAAAGCAAGAAACTATATCTATGAAAGCAGGAAAACTATTCTTTTAACCTATGACAATTCAAATATAATGCTAGTGGTTGTGTGAATGTCTTCGGTGTTAGATAATATCTCGATGGAATTTGACAACAAAGGACAATTCCAATGGTATAAGATCAATGTTAATCTCAATGGAAAAATGAAAGTTGTGGAGTAAACAATCCAATGAAAACTTAGACATGATAAAAATAATGTTAAATAACCTGCATATTCATGTACAAACCATCAACAACATAACGAGATCATCATTATTTAACTAAGAATTTTAATTGCAATTTAATCTATGAAAGGAAATTGCGTAAAAGAAAACTATGATATGTCTACTCTAACCATTCAAACTATAACAAAGAAATGACTAAAAATAGAAATTAAAAAATGATATTAAAAAGTAAATTAACAATCTATATACCGAACAACTAATTAAATGAAATCTATATAAAACTGAAGTAAGCAAGCTGTAACTAAAAACTGGAATCAAATCCATCCATCCATCAATCCTTGTTAGAAGAAAACCCAAATTAAAACTATGTTCTGTTCTAATTAAAAATCTGTTCTAAACTTGACTGTAAAATTATAAAAGAAAGCATCATTTAACATCTACTTTGCACACGAGGTTAGTATAAAGAGAGAGAATTTCTAATTGCACACAGGGTTAGTATAGAGACTTGCAAGCCTATTCCTAATCTATAAAATCAATGCATGATAATACATATCATCATCTAACCTGCAAAAGAAAAGCAAGACAATTAAGCTACAACAAATTAATTAACTAAATAAAAATATACATGTACAGGAAATAAGAAAAAGTAATTAAATTAGGAATTTCATAAACAAACATAAGAAGAATCACCAGACTGCTGGTGGCCCCCCCAGCAAGTTGTGGCTACCTCCTACAAGCACACCATGAACTTAACAAGGCGAATTCACTATGAAAGCTTGAAAACGCAGTTCTGGCACAATTCTGGCAATGTAAAATAGTAAAATAGAGAAAACTGAATTTGTCTCTAATCTAATGTCTCTTCTACTTGGTTAACAATCTACTGACCATCCTAGCAGTATTTATAAGCTTACAACCCAAGTGGTCGACCACAGGAAGGTCAAACCACTTCTAATTTCGACAAATTACAATAAATGATGCCCTAACTGACAAAACAGAGCAGGCCAATAATCGCCTTCTTTGGGCAAATGAAACTGAGTTGTCTGGAGCTTAGTAGCTGGAGGGGGCGATCATGAAGAAAAATCATGTGCCCGATTTGCCCATCACTGGCCACCAATACCTTAACCGCCAAGTCACCCTGCGTTTTTGTGCAATACACAGTGCTGGACAGAGTGCCGGATCGAGTGCCGAATCAAATGCCGGATCAAGTGCCAGAACTAGAAATGTAGTGCGTTTTTTCCCTGTAACACCAAAAAACGTGAATTAGTTCTTAGAAAACATAAAACATAATGAATTATACTTGATTCAATCATTAAACATGAATTACACGTGCCTTATGGCGATCATACCATTTTATCATGAAATTCTTCAAAAAGCTCCTTTAAAGTATGAAAAACACATATGTACATGTGGAAAAAGTGTATAATAACCGTCATGAAAGTGATCATATCTCGGGCCCAACATAGACCTTTCTAATGGGGTATGAGGCACCCCAAACAAAGATCGTATGAAAAATTTACACCTCTGGGAAGTTGGCGTATCAACTAAGCACATCGGGGCCCACAAACCTTTTGGGGTTAGGGTTTTGGATGTTTATGGTTTTATCATTGGCGATTTATGTTAAAATTCCTTTTCTTCCTCTTTGTAACCAAATTATTGTGAATGATCGTAGCTGACACATCTCTCTCTTCGGAGATAATCTACCGCCATTCTAGCTAGCTTATGTGCTTTGCATTTTACAATCTTTTGTATTCCAGTCAGTCATTGATAGAATTCAATTTTAATTGTATTACTATGTTTCTTGCAGTATCCTAGTGTGTTCTCTTTTTATATGTCTATCTTCATGTCATTCTCAATATAATCTGAATCGAGACATCTCAAGTTGGGTTTACATTCTCGACTTCTCAAAACCATCCCTTCTTAAACACAATTGAGGGGTCAAAAAACATTATTTAATAAGGAAAACAAACAAGGCCTCCAATCCATATGCAACATACCAACAAATATTAACTATTTATCAAGACAATACAATTATGACTACTAAAGAAATTGACCAATTAGGTAATCAACATAAACAAAGAGGAAAATTATATTGTTGTGTAGTTGACGATACACATTTGTAAGAAATCCTAAAACATTGTTGCATTAATTCTCCCACAACCAATTATCAATCTAATCACACTCAACCATACTTCTTAGTACTGGTCCAGAGTTTTTGTTCTTATGCCTCTTCCACTAAGACTTATAAGAATTACTGCCATCATTTCTAGAATTCCAACTCTTGGATAAATTCCTCTGATCTTTATGATTAGGATGTCTATATAATAAAGAAATATGTTCCCATCGAACATAAGGCACACAATGTGATTCTTATCAAGCCAAAGGGGTTGAATATCTTTGCAAATGATCAAAATTTTCATTAGAAGTAACAATCTCCATATTTTGCATATCATCATCAATCAAATCAATGGAACCATCAACAATTGGCTGGGCTTCCTACAACTTAGTGAGATGACTTCCACTTGTAACAAACAAAATAGTGGTCGAAGTATATTAAGTTCCATTTATAGATAGAGTCTCATCATATCCAATACAAGCTCTAATTGGTCTAATCTTGGGCATCATTAGAACAAAAATACCTTGTCCACTCTTCCCAAGTCCACCATTGGTGTATCCCATCTTACTCAGTAGTTAGGACACAATATTTCTAGTATGTTTCTCAAAATATAAAGAAATCATGATAACAATAGCCAACAAGGTATGATAATATTCCACACCATCAACATCATCCTTCTTACAATTGACCCAAAAATATGCTTTGGGCTCAATCTGATATTTCTTATTTCTATATATTCTCGAGCTAGTAGGAGGGTTGATTTGAGGAGCCTAACAAGCTTTGGTTCTAGACAAAGATAGAGGTAGGATTTATAGTTACTATGGCCATTTCCCATTCAAGAGTATCATGAGGTTACTTTTATAGGTTCATTATATCACATAGTGACTTATTAGACACTTTTAAGTCACTTGGTCTTAGCTCAAGTCAGTTACAGAGTTCAAATTTTAGTTTGGTCAATGCCTCAATTATCAATCATGGGGTTAGTAGGGATAAATGGATTTTAGAGTTATATTGTTCCATATTATTCTATCACATACTGGGAAACTTCATAACAATCACCAATATCATTATGTCCAACAACATCTTGTTGGCACCCAAGCAGGCTCAATCCGACCTTGTTCGACCTGTTTTAAAACCCTAATATTTTTCCCCGATGGGAGGCCATCCTAGGATTATCTTTTATATATTAAACCCTTCCATATCATAATTCCCTATGTCAAGGTTTCTCATTTCATATTTCATGAGTTGAGGTCTCAGTTTGCAAAATTTTCAAAGTTGCCCCCTTTTTCTAGTCACCGGGCGGGTCCCATATGAACATGATCTTTCATAAAAGCTAATATTATTTTTGTTCATTTTATTAAAATATCCAATGGTGGTACCATATAGGGCTCATAATGATATTTCTAAGGAGATATCATTTTCTTGAATCTAAGTTAGTATGACCAATTTACGAAGGGCACAAATTACATGCCTCCTAAATGGCCAAAATTTATAGCCGTGACTTCCTTGAATTTCTATTCTAAGATATGACTTAAAAGGAAAATTATACATAAGGGTGATGTACGGAAGTTCGATACCTTTCCAATGGTATATCACATGCTATGTTTCGACCCCCAATTGTTGAGAATGAGCCTTCACAATTTCGGGACTATTTTTAAAGGCTAGTTTGGTAACAATGGTTCATGATTTAAAAAAATCTTGTTGATAGGCTCATAATTATAAAAAACATTCCACATTGTAGTGGACTCAAATACCTTTCCAAAGGTTCCTCATTTACCTCATTTTGACATCGTATGACCTAGTTAGTGTTGATATTTTGATGTAACTATAGAATATATTCTTTTTCATTTGTATTGGTCAAACTTCGAGAAGGTTATTGTAATCTTATTGTATAAATCGACTCAAAATAAATTATCATTTTATTGTTATACTTGTTGTAAAAGTAAAAACGACCCCTCTTAGGGTTGCATCTTTTCGGGAGTAAAGTTATGTGTATAAATAGAGGTTGAGTTCCTCTCATTTGTATACACACAAAACTCACCTTCTCTTGTGTATTTGGAGCATAGAAAAGGAGTTCTAGCGTAGGAGGTATTGGTTTCTTGGTCTTTGGTATATTGGTATTGCTCTATTTTTGGAGAGATATAATGTGAAATTGTACTGGTTGAAGGAATATATACTGAAGATTTTCTCCCCAACGAGGGATGATATATCTTATGTTCTGTGATTGTTTATCTTTCAATGATCCTATTACATGCAATTGTTAATGAATGTTAAATAAGATATCTGTAACTTCTAAAATTATAACATGGTATCAGAGCATGCCTAAATAGAAGATAGTTCGTAGATCTAGAAGACAAAAGGAGCCATTTTTCTTGATAGGAGTGGTTGTTGCACTAGACATGTTAGAAAAAACAGGATCATGGAGCAATAAAATAAAGAAAATGCAGAAATAAAACACAGAAGATACACAATACAATAGAGACACAGATATACGCGGTTCACCCAGTGTGGGCTACGTCCACCAGAGAAATTGCTAGGTCATTCCTTTTTATTATCCAACAAAATGAAGGGATACAACCTACAACACACCCGTTGTAACTTCCTCTTCTTTCTCTCACAGTTGCCTCTCTCAGAATACAATATTCACAATAATACACAACCACAATACAATTCCCTCATAAAAAAGAGGGTTGCCTTCTAGGGAAAAAAACCCTAACATAATCTCTACCCTCAGATATGTGAATTAATGATGAACTGTCAAGATTGACTATGAAATTACAATATACATTTACTAGGCAATATTTCCTTCGGGGGCTTCGTCCCGAATCCCCCCAATCGAGGGGATAAGCCCCCTTGACCTCATTGGGGGGAAAACCCCCCTTGAAACCTCCCCCACGTAGAGGGGTGTACAATCTTCATGGGCTATAAACATGGTTGAAAACAAATACCTCTGATTTGGGAAGATAATTAGGCTCCACAACCAACAAGACAAGACCACCAACAAGTGAGCCCTTTTCCATGGATCAGATCTTCAGAATCCAAAATTTGTGATTTAGGGGCAGGATGACTACTGGAACCAATATTGATGACAAGATGGAGGGAGCTGAAAACTTTAGATCCTGGAGGTACAAAGTATACCTCCTCCTAGAAGAACATGATCTAGATAAGTTCACTAAAGAAGAGGTTTCAGAACCAGAGGGAGATGAGGCTAAAGCAAAGGATAAGAAGGATATAGTCAAGGCAAAGATGATTATTGCAGACTCCATTAAGGACCATCTTATTAATCACATATATTCCTTATCCACTCCAAAAGAAATGATGGATGCCTTAACCCGATTGTTTCAAGGCAACAACATCAACCGAAGAATGACCTTGAGAACATAGTTAAAGAACATGAGGATGAAGAATTAAGAAACCATCCACTCTTACTTCTTAAGAGTGAACTAGATCAAGGAGCCGATAGAAGCCATTGGTGATACAGTGAACAAAGAAGAAATGGTGATGGCCACCTTGAATGGCCTCCCAAGGTCATGGGATGAATTTATTCAAGGGACATCCTCAAGAAGGAAGCTACCCAAGTTCAATAGTCTAGGCGAAGATTGTAACCAAGAAGAAGAAATGATGAAAAAAAGATAAGAGAAGATGATAGATGATGATCAAGCCATAGCCACCCACACCAGGAAAGGAAAGAGAGAAAAAGAACCCTCATCACCCAAGAAGTTTCAGAAGGGCCAAATAAATAACCCAAATATCACATGTTTCTGTTGTCAGAAAATGGGACACACTGCTAGGAATTGTTCCCTCATTCAGAGAGGAAGGAAAAATAAAGGAGGTAAAAGGCATCATGTTCATATAGATGAATATGACAAGACACCCAATAAGGTTGCAAAGGAAGATGAATCAAGTGATGAGGAGTATGTTCTTATCTAAACCCTTATAGGAACTGTTACTCATGGAAGTGACATTTGGTTTGTGGACAGTGGTGCTTCCAAGCACCTGACAGGTTACAAAGACACCTTGTCTAACCTTACTCATAAGTATTCACCACACAAGGTGAAATTGGGAGATGACTATCAATATCCAATCAATGGAGTAGGAGAATCCTCCTACAAGTTAGACTTAGGAAATCCAATGAAGATGAAGGAAGTTCTCTATGTTCCTAGACTGAAGAAGAACCTTCTCTCGATTTCAGTATTGGATGAGAAGGGTTACATAGTTTCATTTGTTGATGGAAAATTTCTTGTGTGGCCAAGAGGGAATACTTTTGATGATGTTGTGGTGATTAGAGTTCAAGAGGGAGGATTCTACAAATTGAAAGGGCGATCAGATTCAACATTAATTCATGACACTGTGAATCCTAGTAAATTATGGCATAGGATATTTTCTCACCTACAATACAAGGACCTACCGAGTCTGAGCAAGATGGTGACGAGACTACCTGAGATCCAGGAAAAACCATATGGTGTGTGCAAAGGTTGCGCACAAGGAAATAACGTGGATCACCCCTTTCCCAACAACGATAATAGAGCCAAAAGAGTATTGGACATCGTGCACTCGGATGTGTGTGGACCAATGTCGACAAATTCTCTAAGCGTGTATGTATATTATGAGTCTTTTATTGACGATTACTCATGTAAAACTTGGATTTATTTGTTGAAGGCAAAGAATGAAGTGTTTGGCAAATTCAAAGAATTGAAGGGACTGGTAGAAAACCTAACAGAGCGAAAGATAAAGACCCTGCGATCAGATAATGGAGGAGAATTCACTTCATAGGAATTCAAAGAATATTGCAAGGAATCTAGGATTATGAGGGAGATTTCTACTCCCTACAATCCTCAATAGAATGGAGTAGCAGGAAGGAAGAATCAAACGATCATGGAAGCAATGAAGGCTATTATCTGTGATCACGATCTACCTATGCATCTATGGCAAAAATCAACAAAGACTACAATGTACGTGAAGAAAAAAAGTCACCACAAAGTACTTGAAAACAAGACACCGAAGGAGATGTTGTCAGGAGAGAAGCTGGAAGTCAACCATCTAAGGATATTTGACTACCTCGTATTTGTGCATGTCCATAAGGAAAAGAGGACAAAATTGGATCCATCCAGAAAGAATGGCATATTTGTTGGTTACAATGACACATTGAAGGCATACAAGATATATATTCATGGTCACTGGAAAGTTGATATTAGATGAGATGTCACCTTCGATGAGAGTGCAACTTTCAGCAAATTAAAACAAGACTCTGCAAAATAGGTTCATGAGGAGGAGAATGAAGTTACTAAAGTTCCAGAGGCAGAAGCAATTGAACCAGAGGAAGTCATTCATGAGGATAATGACATGGCAGAACCTTAGAGGTTAATAGAGATGCCTTCTCACAAGAGAATACTAGCTTGGGCACAAGAGCTCATAAGAGATGCAAAAAGATATGGTGCCCCAGAAAAATATCTCAGGGAAAGGAAGAATCTGAAACCATATTCTAGCTATGTGGCATGTTTGTGTGATATCATGGATGCAGAACCATCTAGTTATGAAGAGATTGCATAAAAGAGGGTATGGAAGGATTCCATAGGGGAGGAATATAGGTCCATAGTAAAGAATGATGTATGGGATGTGGTCCCCAAACCGAAGGAGAAATCAATAGTAAGTTCAAAATGTATATACAAAATGAAACATGTAGCTGATGGAAGTATTGAAAAGTATAAGGCTATATTTGTGGCTCGAGGATTCTCCTAGAAGGAGGGCATTGACTATGATGAGACATTTTCTCTCATGGTGAGATATACCTCGATCAGGACTATAATTTCATTTTCCGTAGTAATGAAATGGAAGGTGCATTAGATGGATGTGAAGACAACATTATTGAATGGTGGAATAAAAGAGGAAGTATATGTGGAACAACCACAAGGGTTTGAGGTACATGATAGGGAGACACATGTGTGCTGATTGAAGAAGGATTTATATGGATTAAACTAGGCACCTTGAGCATGGTATGGAAGGATCGATAATTTTCTAACATTCTTAGGATTTACAAAGAGTAGTGCAGATCCTAACCTTTACTTTAAGGTTGTGGATGATGGTTTGATAATACTACTGGTATATGTGGATGACTTGTTTCTAACATGTGTGGAAAATCTCATCTCAGAGTGTAAGAGAAAATTGGATGTTGAGTTTGAGATGAAATATCTCGGGATGATGTATTACTTTTTGGTTCTTGAGGTATGGTAGAGACAGGATGAGATCTTTCTGAATGAAGGGAAGTATGCAGTGGAAATCCTGAAGAGGTTCAGGATGTTGGATTGCAAGGAAATGGCTACACCTATGGTATCAAATATGAAGTTGTTGCAGTATATGAATTCATAGACTGTGGATGTTACCTTATAAAGGAATATGGTGGGTTCATTGATGTACTTGACGAACACGAGATTGGTGATCTAGGTGGATATTGGTGGCCACCCAGCTATTGCAACTGGCTCCTCTTGACAATTTTTGGTTCAAGAAGTTCTTCTGTAATTATTTGTAATTGTGGTTTCAACACTTCCGAGGCTGTCTGATTCCCTACACAACTCCCATGTGGATATTGGTGGCTGCCCACCTAATCCAACTGGCTTATTTTGGAAGTTTTCATGTCAATACATCTTTATGTACTTCCAAGGCCATTTTGGGGCCCTAAACAATTGTTTTTTGGCTTGCCAGAGTCAAACCATAGACAGAGTTGGAGTTTGATGACATAATGTGTAGTTCTTGAAAATTCCTTTCCAATGGGCTATCATGTGCCTAAAATGGACGTCGTATGCCAAAGTTACGACCCCCGGAAGTTGAGGTACCAACTTTCCCATCGGGGCCCACATAACTTTGGGCGTTTCATCTCCCAGGGTCAGTTTTTTGGATGTATAAGGTTTTTGAATTGATGAGTAATGTTAAAAAGGCCTCTGGAGCTTCATTGTAATCATTATTCTTAGAGGGATGTGTGTAGGAGTCACAACTCTTCTCAGAGATAACTACCACCATTCAAGCAAGTTGTTTTCAATTCTGTAGTTTTACAATTTTAGCCTATTTTATTTATTCAATAGAAGTTATTGTTCAATGGATATCTGTTGTTGTTCTCCGTATCTCTATGTCATTGTATTCAGTCTATTATTCCTTTCATTCTGCTCATAAATTCATATCAGTGGTATCAGAGCGGTTTTCCCTTCATTTATTTTTCTTCTTGCATGTCCCTGACAAGATCTGTGTACAAGAAGTTGGTACTCGAACCAGTCAATCCTTTGTGAGATAGGCCACACTGAGCCCGAAAAAAACCCATGGGGGATGAGAAGAAAGATGATGGAGCAGGAGATCCTTTTAAAATGTTCCTCGATGAAGCCCTTACGTGACAAATGAATGAAATGATGGACAACTTTGCAGAAATCCTTCGACGACTACCCATAGGAGACACATCTTCATCAAGAGGCCATGTAACCCCCTTCAAGGTACAAGTGAATTTTTGTCTTCCATTATTTGAAAGAATGATAGATGTGGATGCTGTAGATAAATGGTTGAATCTTCTTGAAGGGTATTTTTCGATCCACAATTTTTCCAATAGGGAAAACATTACTTTTTCACTCCTCAAGGCCGTCCCCCATTTTAAGGACTAGTGGGATACTTACTCTGAGCATAGGGTCTGTTGTGACCTAAGTATGCAACCCTGCCCCTCCTACCTCTTTTCCCTATGCTTTCATCACAATTATTTCTCTTCTTGTTGGTTGAGTCAATTTCCCTCTCTAAATGACTTGTTTTTTTATCATTATCTTTCTTGAATGATTCTTTGCGCAAATTATTTCTGTTTTCTTGAAGGATAATTGCATGTCATGGTTTGGTTCGAAATACTTGTCATCATGTTTGCCATTGATTGAGCGTGAAAAAGGTCCACCAAGTATTTTGTTTGCGTAGGAGACATCTAGGACCACCAATTCCTTTGTATGCGCAGTAGGCTTCCACAGAACATAACACAACAATTTAGAACAATGTTTTTCGGGATTGGATTGTGAAAATAGACAGGTTAAAATTTCAACAACGAACATCCAACATGTCGTCAGATCAATGACTCTCACACATTCGGGATTCCAGAAATTGTGTGAGGTTTAATCACAAGAGTCACACATAAGTCACTCCCCGACAACGACGCCCAAAGATGTTGGTCCTAAAGTTTGCACCTGACTGCTGAAGGGAAGAGCTAGGCCACCTCAAGTTATGAATGGTTGTTTTATTTATTTATGGGTCAGTCAGAGGGTTGGTTTACCAAGACATGAGCAGGGTTTGGTTGGCCAAATGACATGGAAAAGAGTCCTCCTTGGCCGGTGGAACACTAAGGACATACAAGTGATACAGTAAAGGTAAGAAACAAAGAAAAACAACAAACCACTCAATGACCAATCTGCTACTAGAAGTTCAAGTCTTAAAATGTAATTTCAACTACCAAAAACACAATCATTTCCACAGGTTGTAATAAAAACAAATATTCATCAAAGTATAACTGTTATCACAGGTATCATATTAATAAATATAAGTTATACAAAAGCTGAAGGAAAAGAAACATGCTTCTCACAAATCAAAACCGTATTCAAGATAAGAAACACATACAAATTTGGAAACAAACACACTATCATCAATAGTATCTTCACCAGGTAGAGAGCTTTAATCCATGTGCAAAATGGGTCCAACCAGTTGTTGTATCGATCTTTTTCTCCCAAAAAATTGAACCCTCAAAACATACAAAAACTACATATTTATAAGAGTTGCAAAGGCTCTTGTCCATCTGGGACTGAGACTTAACTCTACACTACCAATTATAAAACAACTTATTAACTTAACTAGAAACTGTTGGAGTATAGTAATGTATACTTCACACTTGACTTAATAAAAAAGAGTGGTTCTTATCACACAAAAAAGACCACTTATTATGCTTTAAACTTAAAAGAGTCTTGAACTAAACAATTAAAAACTGTTATTTGCGATAAAATTAGACTGATGCATGCGCTGGAGTGAACTAAGATCTAACAGAAAATGACTAGGAGTGACAGAACCGATTTCTGTATTGATCATGGGCATGAATGTGCATTGTTGGAGGCCACTGGAGATAACTGAATGTATTGGCAGTGAAAGAAGCAAATAATCTGGTGTTTTCTCGGAGTCTCTAATATTCTTTCTGTAGTCTGGATTATAGTTTCCCCAATTTTGGTTTGGCGTTGCAGGGTCCGATTCTAGAACTTCTATTCTATACCTGTTGGCTATCGCCGAACTACTTCCTGATGGGCAGTCCGATGACATGGACTAGCTCGACGCTCCCTGGTTTGGTGCCCATTTCAAACTTTAAAATATGCCATTAACAGAGATAAGTCATTCTGGGATTTCGACGTTCGGGAGTTTGGAGCGCAGAATATTCATATCTCTTGGAGGCCCTCAGTCATTAACCACCACTTATGCTAATTAACCCGAGATTAAGACTTCAATTATTTCGGGAGTTCGGGACTGTGAATGCTAAGTTTGAGAATCTCTCGGAGTGACAATGTTGCAGAGTGATGTGGCAGTGCAGGACCCACTTCGGTTGTTCAGGGCTCCGACACTTTGAGGGTTCAAAGAACTCTGCTTTCTTTGATTTTAAATCCCCTGGACTGCTAATCATGCTTTTCTTAATTAACCTAGTATTATCCTTTAATCATTTGGCATTCGGGAGTTCGAACTCCGACTCTTTGGAATTAACTCTTGATCAAAATCTCCTGGAGGAAATTTCCCAGAAGTGACATGGCGGCTGTGACGCCACAACCGATGACGTGTCATGAAAATAAGGGTGACACATGTCACATGGAATGGGGCAAATGCCATGCTGAAAATGATCGAAATGAGTGCCACGTGTTAGCGACAGATGGATGCCATGTGTTACCACATAAGAATTCTACGTGTCAGCATAGATGAGCGCTACGTGTCTCTGTAGATGAGTGCTACGTGTCTCTGTAGATGAGAGGTACGTGTCTTTGGCACTTTGGGACTTTGACTCTTGAACTCTTCAGGATTTTCTAAATGTAGAGTATGGATATCTCCTGGACAATTGACCTCTGGGAGTAATGTGGCAATCTGATGTGTCATATCACTGATGTGTCACATAAAGAAGGGTGACACGTGTCACTTGAAATAGTACATAGGAAGGACCCAAATATGATTGATATTAGTGCCACGTGTCGGGATAGGATTGTGCCACGTGCCTTCGTCTCTTCGACACTTCGACTCTTCGACTGATCGACACTTCAGTGATTTGGATATAATGTGTCGATGACATCACTGTCGCTGCTCCACACTTCGTCTCTTCAACTGATCGACACTTTGGCTCTTGGGTTTGACATACCCGTGATGTCACTATCGTTGACGTGGCATTGAATTTTTGACATTCAGGAGTCTTTGAGTGTTTTGTTTGGAAATCCCCAGAGGAAGATCGTCGAAGCGATGCGACGGTTCGACGTTTGGGAGTTTTTGGATGTTGTGCTTGGAAAGTTCGACACCGAAGTCATAGAGTGAATTATGTGTGACTCTTGCGATTAAACCTCGCATGAGTTCTAGAATCCCGTATGTGCGAGAGACGTTGATCTGATGCCCCGTTGGATATCCGCCGTTGAAATTTTAACTTGTCTATTTTCACAATCCAAGCCTGAAAAAGATTGTTCAAAATTACTACGTTCTGTTCTGCAGAAGATTACTGTGCATACAAAGGACTTGGTGGTCCTGGATGTCTCCTACACACACAAAAGACTTGGTGGAACTACTACACGCTCAATCAATGGAAAACACGATGACAAGTATTTCAAACCAAACCATGACATGCAATTATGCTTCAAGAAAACATAAACAATTTGCACAAAGAATCATTCAAGAAAGATAATGATAAAAAAAACCAAGTCATTTAGAGAGGGAAATTGACTCAACCAATTATAAGAGAAATAATTTTGATGAAAGCATAGGGAAAAGAGGCAGGAGGGGCAAGAGTGCAGACTTAGTTCTCAACATTGGCTCCAACTGGGGATAACACTTCCATGTGAGGTGCTTAAGAAAAACATATCAATGCCTTGGAATTAAATAACTTGCTCCTACCTTCCTTATCTTACCTCTGTTTCTTTCTGCCAGCCATGTATATCTTCTACTGTCTCTCATCCATGCATCTTATTGAACTCAAAATTGCAACTACACCCCAGTGCCTTTGTTGGGTTATGGAGTCTTTATTCACAAGAAAACTAACTAATCGAAAACGAAAAAGGAAAGAAGCTATGGTACAAGAGGGACCTTTCCTCGATCTTTCAAGCAATATAGGGTTTCAGGAAGCACCCATTTACTAGGCCCCCAAAAATTTTATTATCATCCATATTTTGTAAGACAAATGTGTTATTTTCCAAAACCTCAACCACCTTAAAAGGACCAAACTAGAGGTTATCGAACTTATCATGCTTAGAATTTTCCTCCCTTCTGGCATCCCACCTCAGGACCAGGTCGCCTTCTCGAAATATCTCCTTCTTGGTTTTCTTATCAAAATACGATTTGATTTTGCTCTAGTATGCTTCAATGATCTGACTCAGGGCCTCCCTTTTCTATTGAACTTCTATAATATGAAAGATTCTCCTCTGGATGTCATTTGGCTCCTCCATTGCTTCCCGTAGGAATTTCAAAACTGGTAGACCGAGATGAGTGGGGAAGACATCATCTATCCCATATACTATCTGAAATGGTGTCATTCACAAGGATCTCTTGGTGTTGATCCTATCAGCCCACAAGACATACTTAAGTTTAGAGTCCGATGATTTTTTTATTTATTTTATTTCAGTTAACAATTTCTTGATGATCCCGATGAGAGTCTTGTTTACTGATACGACCGACCCATTCCCATGAGGATAATAGGGCGTGGAATGTGTCAAGGCGATGTTATGGCTGCCACATAAGTCAATCATGGGTTTGGACTTGAATGCCTGGGCATTGTCTGTTACAAGTTTTCTAAGGCAGCCGAACCTGACAAAAATATTGGTTTCCAAAATGTTCATAATCACTTTGTCAGTAATATTCCTAGTGGGCACAACCTTGATCCATTTGGTAAATTAGTCAATGGTAGTGAGGATCCACTTATGCTATCCACTGGAGGGTGCATTTATCTCACCTATGAAATCTAATCCCCATTGCTAAAAGGAGCCACTGGCAGTGATAGGTTTCAAGGGCAGTGAGAGTAACTTCTGCTTGCCTGCAAATTTTTGACATTCATTGCATGCCCTTACTGTAGTGAATAAATTAGAGAAAAGGGTGGGCCATTAGTACCCTTCCCTTAGGATCTTGAGGGTTGTATCTTTCCAATGCTGGTGTTCCCCACAAACTCCCCTGTGCATATATGTTATGACTTGCTTAGCTTCATTTTCATCAAGACACTTTAATAAGATTCCAACAGGATTCCTCCAATACAGGTTCTGATTTAAAATGCATAATTTTATAGATTTTAATTTGAGGGATCTGGCCCTCATCTTCTTCAAATATGGTGGACATTCTAGGTGCTGCAGAAAGTAAATGATATCTCTATACCAAGGTGAAGAGGAGTAGTTTTCAAGTACATGCATGCTGTCTTGTCCAGACTATGTCATGGGTGCATCAGATTGGGTGAAGTCCTGATGTAATTCCAACACCTTACAGTTTGATTCTGATAATAACTTGGCAAGTCCCTGTCCCTTGATCAACTTGGTGGGATTTATTTGCAGGTCATACTCCAACAATTTGAAAATCCATTTCCCTCTTTTCCCTTCAGTATCTGGTTGGACCATAATCTCTTTCACACTGTTGCTAGGAACATAGGTTGATATGCTAGATTGTAACACATACACCCTGAATGCTTTCAATGCTTTGACCAATACATAGGCATGCTTTTATAATATATCATACTTCATCCCAACATCCAAAAAATCCCGAACGTCGAACCATCACATCGCTTCGACGATATTCCTCTGGGGATTTCCAAACACATCACTCAAAGACTCTCGAATTATGAAACACCGATGCCACATCAGTGACAATGACGTAACATACACGTCAGATCCTAAGAGATGAAGTGTTGATCAGCCGAAGAGCCAAAGACATGTGGCACAATCCTATCACGACACGTGGCACTCATCAAACATATTTGGGTTCGTCATCTGTACTATTTCAAGTGACACATGTCACCCTTCTTTATGTGACACGTCAACGAATTGATACATTAGACCGCCACGTCACTCTGGGAGGTCAGTTGTCTAGGAGATATCCACACTCTACATACAGAAACTCCCAAAGAGCCAAAGATCCAAATTCCTGAAGTTCCAGAGACACGTAGCACTCGTCTATAGAGACACATAACGCTCATCTACAAATACATGTAACACTCATATACATAGACACATAACACTCATCTACGCAGACAGGTAGAATTCTTCTATGGTGACACATGGCATGCATCGGTCGCCGAAACGTGGCACTCATTTTGAGCATTTTCAGCACGCGATTTGACAGTATGTTTGTGTCCAAATTCGTATGTGTTTCTTATCTTAAATACCATTTTGATTTGTGTGAAGTACGTTTGTTTTCCTTAAGCTTCTGTATAACTTGTATTTATTAATATGCAACATGTGATAAAAACTATGCTTTGATGAAGATTTGTTTTTATTACAACCTATGGGAATGAATGTGATTTTGGTACACGTTTAATGCTTTAAATGACATTTTAAGACTTGAACTTATAGCAACAGATTGTTCATTGAATGTTTTGTTGTTTTTCTTTGTTTGTTACCTTTACTGTCTCACTTGTCTGTCCTTAGTGTGCCACCAACCAAGGAGGACCCTTGTCCATGTCATTTGGCCAACCAAACCCTGCTCATGTCTTGGTAAACCAACCCTCTAACTGACCCATAAATAAAAAAACCAACCATTCATAACTTGAGGTGGCCTAGCTCTGCCCTTCAGTAGTCAGGTGCAGACTTTAGGACCCACAGGGCCATAGAGGAATTTGCAACATTTTCGGTCGTCCCCACATGGGATTCCTTCAGGGATGCCATTAAATAACAATACTACCCTGTTGGAGGCTGCGAGGACCAGTACATAAGATGGACCACACTGCATCAGGAAAGGGACCAGATAGTACCAGATTTCACCAATAATTTCCATGCCCTGCGCACTAGTGCTCAAATACTGTGATTGTCTACATAGATACATTAAAAAAGAAATGGAGTTTTTGGACATCACATCATTATGTGCAACTTATAGATATGTTGTCAATATCGAGCAAAAAATTAAGCAGAATAGGAGAGAGTTTGGATATGCAAACTCCTCACAACTGAAGCAGGGCAAAGGTGACCCAACCCACAAAACAACGAACAAAGAAAATATGTCCACTCTCAGGACAACCAGTCCAAGCCAAAACCTAAGAAGGATAATGAGAATTCAAAGAAGGACATGGGAAAATGGTGTGAATACCACAAAATTCCTTGGCACAACACTGAAGATTGTCTCTCCAAGTAGTCACTGGTGGCCAAGATGAAAGCCTCCGAGTCAGAGGAAGATTCTAACTTAAAATCAAATCCAGAAAGTGTGAAGCGGATCATCGATGCCGAACCCAGTTCCATTGTCGCTACCACCAAAGTCCAACCAAGCGAACCATAAGAACCAGAGGAGGGGGAACACCTTTTTCACTCACAGATTTGGGTAAAGGGAACTCCGCTGCATTTCATTGTCGATAATGGTAGTCAGAATAAATTGATTTCAGCAGAGGTCATCAAGTGGCTGGACCTGCCAATAAAAATGCACCCATAGCCCTACACCATCGGTTGGCTTCACCAAGGACAATATCTCCGTGTCAACCAACAATGTCATCTACCCTACAACATCAAGTCCTTCAAAGACAATGTATTGTGTGATATTTCTCCCCTTGAAGTTTGTGATGTTCTTTTAGGCCAACCATATTTGTGGAAGTGACATGTTGTGTATGAGTTTAGATCTTGCAGTGTTATTATTACGTTGGGTAGATAATTGTATAGGATACCAGAGGTAGTGCCGCCTACTGCTATTTCTTTAATATCTTCTAAGCAATGCAGTAAGGTCAATTCACAGACTAGGAAGTTTGTCTTCTTTGAGATTCGTGCTCGCAGTAAACAAAAGGTCACCACCACATCCATGACCTCTACAAAAATCCTCTCTTTGAAGTTGAAGAAAGTGGACAATATCATGGAAGAGTACATATATATCTTCTCCTCACCCACCAGGGTACTGACACACTGCCAAGTGAAGCATCCAATTGATCTAACCTCCGGTGCACCATTGCCTAATGGACTAGTCTATCATTGCTCATTGATGGAAATTGACAAAATCAAGCACCAGATCCAAGAGTTGCTTCAAAAGGGGCACATATGACCCATCTCCTCCCCTTACAGAAGCCCGATTGTGCTGGTGCAGAAGAAAGATGAGACCTGGCAGCTCTACATTGATTACAGGGCATTACACAAAATCACAGTTAGGAATTGATACCCAATTCCTCAAATGGATGACCTTCTTGACCAACTCAAGGGGGGAAAGTTCTTCAAAAATATTGACCTAATGTATGGCTACCACCAAGTTCCCATCGAACCAACTGATGTATGGAAGACAACTTTAAAATCTAAAGAAGGTCTCTTCGAATGGGTGGTCATGCCCTTTGGCTTAACAAATGCACCAACAAATTTCATGAGATTGATGGATGATGTATTGAGACTCTTCACCAACTCTTTTTTGGTGGTATATATGGATGACATCCTCATATTCAACAGAACTTGGGAGGATCACATGCAACATATTCAACAGGTTTTGGGCACTCTGCGGCAACACAAGCTATATGCCAAATTGGAAAAATTCTCCTTTGGAATGAACAAGGTTCAATACTTGGGATACATTGTTGATGAGCATGGGGTACATGTGGATCCAGCTAAGATCTAAGTCATTCGTGATTGTCTAGCCCCGACCACACTAACTGAGCTTCAGAGCTTCTTGGGACTTGCCAACTTCTACTGAAGGTTCGTGTTGGGATTTTGCCATATTGCATGGGCCCTTAGCCAAGTAACCAAGGGTGGAGGAAAGGAAAAGTTTGCATGGGGGCAGACAAAACAAAAAACATTTGATGATTTGAAGAATCACTTATGCTCAGCTCCAGTATTCTCCTTACCTGATCTGCACCAATTGTTCAAGATTGAGACTTATGCCTCCGACTATGCAGTAGGTGTAATTATCACTCAGCATGGTCATCTAATAACATACCATAGTGAGAGACTCTCAGATACTTTCCGAAAATACCCCACCTATGAAAAATAAATTTATTCCATTGTGCAAGCCCATCGTCAATGGAAACATGACATTCTGGGAAAGGAGACAATCATCCACACTGATCACAAGCCTCTGCAATTCATACAAACACAAGGGAAGTTGCAAAATGACTGCCATCAAAATTGGTCCACATACCTACAACAAATCCATCTCAAAATCAAGTATAAAACATGGAGCACAAATCGTGTCACTGACTGCCTCAGTCGACCTCCCATTGCTGCACTCACCACAATGATCCATTCCTATGGGCATGAGGCATTTGAGTTGCTACAACTTTATCGGCGTGACCCTAACTTCGTCACCACCTATCAGCTCTTGGGTATAGGTGTGAATGTCACCGATTATCACATCTAGGATGGAATGGTATGCCATTTGGACCACCTCTGTGTTCCCTCAAGCAAGTGTGAAAAGATGATTTGGGAGGCTCACTATAGTCGGATGGCAGGACATTTTGGTGTGGAGAAAACTGTGGCCATTCTACAGAAAAAAATTTATTGGCCAAAACTTCGACAAGATGTAAAAAAGTATATCGGATCTTTCACTGCCTGTGTCATTGCCAAGCCAACGATCAAGAAGAAAGGCTTATACACCCCTCTTCCTATTCGCGAGAGGCCTTAGGAATCCATATCGATGGATTACATGTATGGCCTTCCGTCCACCAAGCATGGAAATGATTGTGTATTTGTGGTGGTTGATCAGTTTTTGAAGAACATCACAACGACATATACTTCCAAGATTTTCTTTGAACGGGTGTGGGTCCCTTTTGGGATACCACATAACATTACCTAAGACCAGGACAACAGGTTCCTCAACACATTTTGGTTGAGTCTCTGGTCACTGTTGGACACCAATCTCACTAAATCCACTGCTTTCCACGCCCAAACCGATGGCCACACATAGGTCATCAATCAGATGATTTTGCACATCCCGCACATGTAAAACTCTAAGCATCCGCATACATGGGATGAGTGTCTTCCATATTTTCAACACAACTACAACAAGGATCTCCATAGCTCCACCAACCAAAGACCATTTTAGGTGGGGTTGAGATTCCAACCCTTGGGTCCCATTGATGTTGCACTACCTCTGGAAACCACATAGGTAGAATCTTCCCATGTTCAGTCTAAGGCCAAAAAAGACACAAAATTCATTGAGTGGATTCAACACATCCACCAATAGGTCCATGAGATTTTGAAGAAAGCCAATGCTAAGTACAAGCAATGCCATGATCAAAACCGAGTACCACACCCGTTTCAGGTGGGAGACAAGGTCTGGTTACATTTGTAGAAAGAGCACCTTATAGGGCCCCATCGAAAGCTTCACCCACTTCGCTATGGGCCTTACACTATCACCAAGGCCGTGGGTAGCAATGATTTTGAGTTCAACACTCCACCCTTCCTTGGATTTCACCCAATGTTCAATGTGGACCTCCTTCGACCATATTTTCCACCATTATTGGACACCTCAAAGATCGCAGAAAAATTGACACCAGTAGAGCTCAACCCTGACTGCATAGAATAAGCATCCACTGATCAGATAGTGGACACACAAGTCAAGGACACTCACCAACAAAGGATCCATCTTTATCGGGTTGTCAAGGTAGGGAAACTCCTACACCAAGGCAAGTGGCTCACTCGGGGCCAAATTTAATAGAAGATTCCTCACTTGATGGGGGAACTCAATGAAATGGAGACCATTGCTTCCTAAGGGAAGAGGACTAATCTAGGTGGATATTGGTGGCCACTCATTTATTTTAACTGGCTCCTCTAGATAATTTTTAGTTCAACACGTTCTTCTGTAATTCTTTGTAATTGTGGGTTCTACACTTTTGGGGACATCTGAAGCCCTACACAACTTGCAGGTGGAGATTGGTGGCTTCCCACCTAATCCAATTAGATTATTTTGGAAGTTTTCATGTCAATACATCTTTCTGTATTTCCAGGGCCGTTTTGGGGCCCTAAATAATGTTTTTTTGGCTTTCCACAGTTAGATTGTAGACGAAGTTAGATTTTGATAGCATAATGTGTATTTCTTGAAAATACTTTTCCAACGGGTTATCACGTGCCTAAAATGGAGGTCGTATGCCAAAGTTATGACCCCAGGAAGTTGAGGTACCAACTTACCCATAGAGGCCCACATAACTTTTTGTGTTTCATCTCCTAGGGTTAGGTTTTTGAATGTATAGGGTTTTGACATTCATGAGTAACGTTAAAAAGGTCTCTGGAGCCTCATTGTAATCATTCTGCTCAGACGAATGTGCGTAACATCCACATCTCTTCCCAGAGATAGATACCACCATTCAAGCAAGTTGTTTTCAGTTCTGCAGTTTTACAGTTTCAGTCTATTTTATTTATTCATAGAAGTTATTGTTCAATGGATATCTATTGTTTTTCTCCGTATCTTTGTGTTGTTGTATTCAATCTGTTATTCCTTTCGTTCCGCTCATAAATCCAGATCAACAAGATATATGTTTTGCTGTGAACACCTTGAGTCAGTATATGGAGCAGCCCGAGTAGGTGCATTTGGTCGAAGCAAAACATATGATAATGCACCTTAAGGGTACATTGGATTATGGTCTTAGGTATGTGACAAACCATGAGTTTGGGTTATATGAATATTCCGATTCAGATTGGGCTGGAAATATTCCTGATCGGAAGAGTACTTCAACATATTGCTTCAGTCTAGGCTCCAGTATGGTTTCATGGAACAAGAGGAAGCATTCATGTGTAACACTTAGTACGACTGAGGCTAAATATGTGGCAACATGTAGAGAAGGCATGTGGCTTTAGAAGCTGTTGTATGGGTTATTTTGTCTCAAACTAGAGGCAACCTGCATTTGGTGTGATAACCAGAGTTGCATGAATTTATTAGAGAATCTGGTGTTCCATGATAGGTCGAATGATATTGAGATCTAATATAACTATATCCTTGATATGGTATAGAGGGGAGTAGTGAGGCTCCATTACATGACTACAGAGGAGTAGGATGCAGATGTGTTGACCAAGCCACTGTCAAGGACGAAGTTCGAGCACTTCAGGGACAAGCTTGGAGTGGTCCCTCTTCAGAGGGAGTGACGAGGCACATATGCATTATGGGGTAGTGGATGTCCTGGGGACATGTTGTAGCTATTTGAGAGCTACCCACATGCCTTGGATGCATTGGCTATGAAGTCACAAGGGTGCACATGATTAGGTACAAATGCATTGCAAGGTAGTGGATGTCATGGTGACATGTTGAAGCTATTTGAGAGATACCCACATGCCTTGGATGAATTGGTTGTGAAGTCATGTTTTACTATGGAGATATGATGCTGTATAGATTCATATGTTCAAAAATCAATGGTCATGAGCTCGTGTGGCAACAAATAATACCTTCCTAGTTAAGAGAGAGTGTTGATATTTTGATGTAACTACAGAACATAGTCTTTTGTATTTGTATTGGTCAAATCTCAAGAAGGTTATTGTAATATTATTGTATAAATTGGCTCAAAAGAAATTATTATTTTATTGTTGTCATTATTGTAAAATTCAAAACGACCCCTCTTAGGGTTGTGTCTTTTCGGGAGTCAAGTTATGTGTATAAATAGAGGTCGAGTTCCTCTCATTTGTATACACACACAACTCACCTTCTCTTGTGTATTTGGAGCATAGCAAAGGAGGTATAGCACATGAGGTCTTGGTTTCTTGGTCTTGGTCTATTTGTGGAGAGATATAACTTGATATTGTACTAGTGGAAGGAATCTATACTGAAGAATCAGTTGCTAGGTTTTCTCCCTCATGAGGGTTTCCCAGGATAAATCTTATGTTCTATGATTTTTTATCTTTAAGTGATCCTATTGCATGCAATTATTAATGAATGTTAAATAAGATAACTGTAACTTCTAAAATTATAACAGTTAGAGCTGTCAAAAATCTCTGAATTGGTTGAGGGGGGGGAGTCTAATTGTGTGTGACAAAGGTTTATGTTAGTCAAAGCAACACTTAACAAAATCACGCTAGAATTTCATGTGAACTTTGTCAAATTACTCATCGATTCCTTTACATTGATACTTCTTTCGCCTCAATTGGATATCGTATGGTGAAATGAAATATTTCACAAGTTTGGGCATTTTGTGGGCCCCACTAACAAATTAGGGTTTTAGAGATAAAATATTCTTGGCAAAAAGTGAGGACCTAGGTGGCACACGATTAGTATTTTGATTACTTAATCTTGATGGGCTCATTGAGACCTTTCCAACGACATGCCCCACATTGTATTTTGAATTTGTTTGATCCAACCTCATTCTCAGTCTTCTTCAGCCAAGGTCAAAGTAAAAGTAAAAGTCAAAGGTTGAATTGGCATGCATTTTGAGATTTTTTTTAAAATAAACAAAATAGACCGTATGAACCACACCAACATCAAACCTAGTAGTTAGTCCAAGCCATCCTCTCGAAAATTCCACTGGTTGTTTAAGAGATTATTGGTTCATGTGACTGGATTGTATACCATTGAAATTGTTGTTTCAATTTGTGTGTGGCTGAGTTGTGTTTGCTAGTTAAAATTTCTTATGGATGTGTTTAGTTGTAGTATAATTACTATTCAAGACTTTAATTGTTGTTTATGACTATCCCTGAGTGTTTTTTATTAGCAAAATTGCAAGAAGGAGGGGAGTTTAAGCCCTCTTGGGCATGCCCAAGCCCCATGCCCTCTTATATTTTTTAGTTTATTGGTGTATTACAGGCTTGTTGGCACAATTTTGAGAGGGAGGGGTGTTATGGATAAATTTGTCCTACGAATAAGATAGATCTCCCCTGGATATGCCCTTGATCCAAGACAGACAGAGGGGCTAGATTCCTATATCATTTTCCATAGATCTAACTAAATTTGTTTCCTTTTACACTAATGGAGAGAATGCGACACCTCTTTATCGAAGGTTGTCCTTTCATGTCTAGTTTATTCAACTCTCTAGATCCTAGCTCTAGTTCTTACGATATACTTCCTGCACACAAGCAACAAACAAATACCAATTCTACAACTCTGACAAGCGTTACGAAATTCAAATCTAGTTTGGATATATTTTGATCTATTCAAGGTGAGATCAGATATAACATTTACCATTAGAAGAAGGAGCATTATTCTCTCTATAGATGTTAGGATTGGTCCTTCTAGTATCCATAGCCATATTTTTACTTTCAACATTTCTTGCCACCCTAAATGCATTCTCCAATGATTTGGGTTCCCAAAGGCGAACCTCATGTTGAATGTTATCTCTTAAAGTTCCTATGAATACATCAATCAAGTGCTCATATGGAATATCTGTTACCTTTATATTCAATATTTGGAAGTTATCAATGTGCTCTGTAACTGAACCCTTTTGCTTGAGATTTATCAATTGGCTAAAGAAGGTATTGCTCCTTGTATCCTCATAGTGTGCTATCATTTCTTCCATGAAAATTGTCCAAGTGATGAGTGATTTACGAGAAAAAAGCCATCTATACCATAAAAATTGATTGGGTTCTAAATATAAAGAAGCAATTCGTGCCTTTTGTGTATGTGGAACATTATGTAGATCAAAGAATTGCTCCATCTGAAGTATCCATGTGATAGGGTCCTTGCCATCAAACTTCCGCATATCGATCTTAAGAACGTGGTTGGTCTTCAACCCAAAGTTAGAGTTTCTACATTCTTGATTCACCTTCCTTGTGTCCTCATCATGAATTTCATGGGATACATTTTCAATTTCAGGTGTCCTGTCTATTACGAAATTTTTCAATCCTTCCATGATCTCCTCTTTTAAACCATCCATCTTAGTATTTATTGCCTCCAACTTAGCTTCCATCTCTTGTAGTTCATCTTTTGTTACTGTCTTCTTTTGTAAATCATTTATGTCCCTACGCATTTATTCACCCTCATCAAGAGTCCAATTAGGATTTTCTGGAGGCTTATTTGGTGTAGAAGTTCCCTTTTTGGGTGGCATGTTGGCCAAGTATCACTTTTGAACCTTGATTTTGAGGTGGTTCTGCTAGACAATCTTTCTTCTGTTGTATCTCCAAAGTTTCGGCCCTTCTGGGTATGGAAATTTATTTTTTGTATTTCTCTGATATTTATTCTCTGCAATTCCACAGGTCTGATCAAAATTGGATGTGCCAAGTGGAATTTACGGTAACTTCCCCACAACTTGCTGATTTTTGGCTTTTCCAGGAGATCTCACTTGTATAGCGTGCTCCGCACAAAATAAATGATATAAAATTCTGAAACTCGTACCATAAATACTATAGACTGTCCACTATCCAATGAAACTAGTCTCACTCAATTTGGATACTCTAGGAAGAAGTTATGATTGTTTTACCTGGAATACCATCTTGAGACTAGTCAATAGGACTAGTCAGATACCCTATCTTCCACAGGGTGTATCTACAAATTGAAGATGGCCCAGAAGCTAAAATTTTTACCACAGATACCTTATTAATTTCTATGAATAGCCTCTAGATTTGATGCTCTGAAACGTTACATAAATTGTTTTATAGAGAAAATTCCGCAATGACTCAGTTCAGGATGATTCCAGAACCCTATCTTGCACAGGTTGTATCTCCGAAATTATAAGGCCTCAATAGCTGAAATTGTAAACAAACGTACCTTGATCCGTCTACTAAATATCCTCTAAGCCATTCATTCTGAAACGTTGTAGAAAAAAAGTTACAGCGAAAATTACAAGGTGTCTTAGATGTATCAGCGAAACCCCAAGACCTTGAGCTCTAATACCATATGTTAAGAACCAAATATCAATATAGCATAGAAAAACCTTAGAATAAGTACTCAACGCCTTGAAAAAGAGATAAACTCAGATAATAAGCCTCTTCAAGGGGGAACCTCCTTATGCCCACATAAATGTACAATTACAAGATGATTCAAAATGAAAATGTCTCCTTGGTATATATAGGAGACTAAGAGGTATAATTACAAGTAATGGACTAAAGCCGACATAAATAAAATAACATTACTAATATAATAAGCCCTAATTAAGGGGTAATGAGCCACTATTTAGGGCTTAACAAATGTGAACAACACGAAAAGGGAAAACCATAGGTCTATATTAATATGAAATGGAGAAGTACATCATATTTTACCTTAGATGAAATATGCATTCCTCCTAGTTCCAAGTTCCCAATGGTCCTCCTCAACCACTTGAGCTTCTCTCTCTATTTTTCTAGCATAACCACTATCAAACTCCACCTCTCCCATCTATGTGATTTGGCCTCTTCTTATAGGAATTTAGAAGATATTTGAGATAGGCTTCGTGACATGTGAATTAGGTGGTTACAAGTCATGGATAGGCTTGATGGCACGTGAACTAAGAAATTACAAGTCATATATAGGCTTGATGGTCTGTGAACTAAGCAATTTCAAGTCATGCACAAGTTTCATGCTTAATTATGAGCTTTTTCTAACCTACTATGAAGTTTTTCTCTATTATGAGTTTTTTCCTCAAGTTCCATGCTCAATTTTGAGTTTTTTCCATCTCACTATGAAATTTCTTTTCAATTATGAGTTTTTTTTTCTCAATTATGAAATAATTCTTATTTCATAATTATGAAATTGTGACAAAATCTTTATTTCCTTGCGAAATAATTATGAGAATTTTATTCAATTATGTAATTCTAGCCTCATAACATGTAATAACATGTTTGAAAAACCTATGGTAGCAAATACAAGTATAAAAAATCCCCCCTAATGTATGAGGTCAGAAGAGGAACCCATCGTTGAAATACATTATGAAAATTCATGGTGACGAGTGGCATAAAGAAGGAGCTCAAAGATCAGGGAACCAATGAGTACTTGCAATCGAACATCAAGTCAACATATATAGATCATCCCCGAGGTAGGAATACCCATCCTCAGAAATAAAACAAAGCATGGCTTCCAACACAATACATTACAGATCCATGAAGTGAAATGAAAGACCATGGGCACAAAAAAGTACACGATGGATTCATGTCATCAACTAGATCATAGATATGAGCAAATACAATGTGGATCTATGTCACAATATACATTAGGAAGACATCGAGCACTAAGAAGAGTGCCCCCAAAGTCTTCAAAGTACTCATACACAAGTGATATACTCCATAGCAACTTGGGAGGGGTCCTAGACCCCAATGGTATGAATCTACAACATGCGAATAGATGAGCTAATGTCGAGAATGGTAGAAACCGTCTAATTATCAGTCATTGAGGTATACCATTAACAGACATGAGGGAACCCACCAATGATGAAAATGGCCCCCAAGGTACCTAGTAAAATATAATGAGTGTGAATAAAAGATATGATGTTGAACACTCGTAGAATCATTTGATTAGAGGTCAATGATGCAAACCCACTGTTGAGCGTGAGGAATCCTACCACTGAGGGCTACAAGCTCCAAGGTGCTATCTTGTTTCTAGATCCCTCTCCTAGATAATGTAATGAAGTAAATAGGAAGAGATCCATTGAAGGAGAGGCATAATGTATCCCCCATCAATCAACATGAAACATACACTGAGAGATGATGAAAAGAGATAGAATCACCAAATACAACTGACACAGGGATGGTCAACTTGGAAAGGCAACAAAACAACAGATGGCCAACTTAGGCTTAAACTTCCCCTAAACATATAACATGAAACAATGGTGACTTGGAAACAAGACTCAAGAGATAGACTAATATAGTGCTACAATGCAAGAGGCATTAAATCACTCTCCATAATGACTGTAAGAGTAACCATTCAGAGGAGTATCTGTGACTCATACTACTAGGACAACTCCTAGGAAAGATATAACCCAACTATAAGATAATGATTCAAACATGTGCCATGTTTAAGGGTGACTTGACTGACACTGGAATTTCATGAATAGATCATTGGTAAGAAATCTCAACTCTTTTTTTGATATTTTTGGTCTTTTAGTGTCTCCTTCATGGTTTAACGAGTGTGAAAGAGAGTTAAAAGTGTGCTCATAAGTGTCTTTTTCATTCAATTTTAATAAGCCCAAAAAATAGTTAAAAACATATTCGTGAGGTGTCTTTTTTGTGTCTTTTTACGAGTTTGAAAAAGAGGTAAAATTTTACTCATGGAGTGTCTTTTTCGTGTCTTTTTACAAGTCTGAAAAAGAGATAAAAGTTTACTCGAAAAGGTGTCTTTTTCATGTCTCTTTGAGTTTGAAAAAGAGGTAAAATGATACTTGAAAGGTGTCTTTTTCATGCTTTAGCGAGCATGAAAAAGAGTTAAACATGAGCTCGATTGGTGCCTTTTCATGGTTTAACGAGCACAAAGAATGGGTAAAAGTTATCTCTTCTAGAGAGAACGAGTGACTTAACAACATGATCCTATGTTTTGAGTGCATGGAATCGACCTAAGCAATATGAATGAAAATGGGTATTGGCAAGTGAGGTCCACTCTTAACATCGGTTCTCTCCAAGGTGGATACAAAATGAAGGCCCAATAATGCAAGAGGTAGATGGTCAAAGGCTACTGCAATAACAATAAGCATGATCTGGGAAAACAACATTGTAGCGACATGTTTATAACAGGAGTATAAAATGCATAGGTGACCATAGAGTAACCTAAAAAGTTGGGAACCCCCTCGAGCGATGGCCATAATATAGATGAAGAGAAGAGAACGAGTCCCAACGTTAAGTCACAATAGGGCTATAGGAGGGTTCCTGGGCCTACAAGAAATCACAACATGGGCACCAAATGGCAATATGGGTGTGAACTAGGGAGCCCATGGAGGCTAGGCACTACTATGCAAGTTAGGAAATACAAAAATGACATGGATAATGTCACAAGTCGATGGGATTGAACCCAAGGCAAGGTTACAAAAGAATGAATGGATAATAATGCAAATCATGGAGGTAGGGAAAATACTATCCCTATATGCCAGTACCTCAGGTTCAGTGGAAGTATCTAGCTTTGCAAGAAAAAGTCCACGTAATCCTATCAACATACGTAAACTAGATTCCAAGGTCAAAACGCATAGTGAAATCTAAAAAAAGAAAATATTTTTGGATTTTTTGGATATGAGATGCAAAACAAGAAGCACTCACACCACACACCTATGTACAAGGAACTACGCATATTGATGGTTTATGCCAAGTAGATCCCATTGCTAGTCTCGAGCCAAGGACATTTTTCATAATCGATGAACTCATGAGCCGATGTTGGCATCATATGGCTTACCATGCTAAGGTCATGCCACATATGAATGAAGTTTTGCATACGAACATACTCAACATGAGTAGTCTCGCGAGCTATAATAGCTCCTTGATGATGCCCATTGATAGGCATTAGAATAACAATAATAATGCTACTGTATCCTTGGCTATTACGTTACTTTTTCAACCCAGGGTTTGTACAAAATTAAGAGGTGTAGTGCAATGTATATGCAGTATGCATTGATAGTAGTATAGGTCTGTTACACATGATTTTGGTCACTCTGGTGATGTCTCTACAAGTGATGTATTCAGGCTCCCACAAGGACTTTTTGCCTGAGAAAAGTGACTGCTGTCTTCTTCCAAAAAACACATTTTTAAGATGAGTTCGCAGGCTGCCTATATTACAAGGTGCGGAAATCCTTCATTCTCGTAGGCAACCCAAACTTAGGGTGCGAACTATTCGCAGTTTTCTCTATAGGTAGGGTGCGAACCTGTTTCAAAGCTTGGAAAAGAGAAGAGGTCATGAAGGTTCTAGAAGGGAATCTTCTAGAAAATGAGTTGGCATTCGCATGGTTGGCATCCTACTGACTTCTCAGATTTAGTGGGATCATCCTCATCCATTTAACCATCTCTCCTTCTCCTATATATTGAAAGGTTTCTCACGGAAAAGGTTAAGCAATATTGAATAAAGAATTGGTGAGAGAATTGTGTGGAGAAATCTGCTTGGATAGAAGCTTGAAGACTCTATTTGGTCTATCAAGTGGTATTGGATCTTCTTCATGCAAATGTAGAGAAAGTGTGTGTGTTGGAACCAAGGGTCACTAAAAGGAAGCTTGAGACATCAAGGCGATCTGGTTGTATCTTCTACTTTCATTTAATATAATATAGTGACATGTCCCTTTCCCATAAAATCACTCTTATTTTTTTGCATAACTCCTTGATCATATGCATAGGTTGACATTGAATGTACTTTGCTATCTTCACTTTGGTTGGTTTGTGTTGTCTTGGACCTGATTTCACAAGAGCACCGAAGTGAAGAACGAACAACAGAGACCTAAGGAAGTGATATAAAGGTATGCTACTCATTCCTCCTTAGTAGTAGATTCAATGACTGCAACTTAGAGAAAGAGTCATGTCATGTCCTGTTTTGTTCTAGATCTAGGTGGATCTAGGGAGATCTGTTAGTGTCCGCACCTAATGATTTATTCGATAACAAAATTGGCAACTCCACTGGGGATACAACCCATTTTGGTGGTTTTTACCTGGCCATTTTCTCTTGACTTACCCTTTTTCATTCCCAATCAATCTCTGAGTCTTGAGGAGATCCTCATAGACTCCCTGGATCCAGAAGTTCCCTCAAAAGTTCTGCCATTTTTCCAAAATTTTCTTGATTATAGACCTTCTCGCACTACACCTCTCTGTAGTCTGCAAGAATCATGGAAGTTCACACCCTAGTGTTCAGTTCAGTGCGAACTTCTTGCAACCTGCCTGTGTCTAGCTTGCGAGAATTCTTAATTCTCGCATTGTACCCCACTGTCAGACTGCGAACTCACTTGTAAAATTTTTGGATTAAGTCTTTTGTGTCTTCAGATGCCCAGATTGGTTGGTGTGTCTGGAAATAACTTCTCTGGCCAGTGACTGAATGTTTCCTGACTCCAAATCTTACGAATGATTAGTTTTCGGAAATCAAAATCTCTTCTTGATCATTTTTTCTCAATTTTTACCTCTTGACCTTTTCTTGACAAGGGTATAATCTCCGATTTTCAAATCCGAGTGCTTGTTTGGTCAGGAGCCTTTGATTGGATTAAAAGTTGAGAATAATTGTCCTTTTCAATTGCTTATTACTTGGAAAATTATTATTCATGTGCATTTGAAGAGACTGGTCTTGTCAGTTTGTTATTTTTATCTTCATTGAAAGATCGATTTGGGTGTTTGTTGTGTATTTATTTTTCGTTGATTGCTTATTTTTTCTTAGTTCCATCCTTGTTACTTGGTTTCTAATAAAAAATTAAAGACATTTTCTTTTTTTTAAGCAACCTTTTATTCGAACAATATGGGCATTCAAGAATTGAAAGAGAACGAATAGGGAATTTGCATTGTTCATGATTGTTTGATATTACATTTCAGAGAAGATCATACATCGTAGTTCACATTGTTCTAGAAAACTCCTCTTTCCCTCCTGTAAATAGGATTCATCGAACAAAATTTGTATCATTCATCCCTATTTACGCATTGTTGGGTCAGAGTCTCACACGACATCGGTTTCATTTCCGTCTCATTTTTGCGTAACAACAACCTTTAATAATATTGCACAACTTTAAAATTTAACTAGTAACTTTTTCTAAGGCTCTTTTACACCAACATTAGCTAGGGTAGGGCTTTGGAATAGGCAGTGAGACACACTCTCCAAAGCACAAAACACACAGTAGTATCTTGTGATAAGGAGTGTCAAATTCCATTTGCAGCATTTTCTCCTGGGAAGCCCTTCTCACACAAGGGTCAAACCTGAGGTCGCATTGAGATTGACAAAGTTACTCACCCTGCTTTGTTGATATCAGTGTAGAGATTGCACGTATTACGGGGGTCACTTGAAGGCATACCCACAATGATGAGTGGAAGCCTCTCAAGCTGATTTCGGGCTAGATACCCTGCCCTTGCATGTGGATCGGACTGTCGACTGTTCCCTCAGGCATCATTGTTGTTGGTGGTAACCTTAGTAGCCTATATTCTTAGGGTCTTACACAAGATGACTGTGAAGGGGTAAGTCTTCACGATACCTGGAATCGATGTTGGCCAGACTCACTCAGGCTCCTTGGAGGGTATACCCACGATTGTGTGTGGGAGCTTGCACCAGGGTGTAAATCCATTAAGCAGGTCATCAACGTAACTTTTCCACCCTGGCCCAACCCCTTCTTGTCTCGTCGTCGCGATGTTGGATTTCATCACCAACTAGTGACTTCGGAATTAGAAGGTCTTGTTTGCTTGGTTTGGATTCCTAGATTTGACTAGCACGTGCTGTTTGTTTACCCAAGTTGGCCATAGAATTTCTTTCGTAAGATTCTAACTCGATCACAATTGACCCTCCACGCCGTTCATGTAGAATGCAAAGCCTACCCCCACAAGATCTGGAAGGTTCTAAACCCTTGCCTACCAACTCACCGGAGGGCTCTCCTCAATAGAGTGAAGTCCAAGACGTTGCCACTCCACAAGTGGAAAGAACTAACTCTTTAGAACGATTCCGAATTACCAATTCTCGAGAGGACTTCTGACTTCCTCCTGACTCCTAGAGACGTATTGTTCGAGTGAATTATTCCAGAGATATAGTTGTTCAGTCTTTTGGATTACCAACTGGACCTTTCACAGGACCTGAGGGTCAAGATCCTTTTTGAACTACTGGCATTTTTAGACGAGATCTCTTTGGCTCAGGAGCAGGCGTTGATATCATGGTCACACCTGAGCTGCCCGAAACATCTGATCCATACGCAATACCTTTTGCTACTGCCTGTTATTTTTCTGGTACAGACGCTCCACCAACTAACCACATCTTGACTATCCCTCTAAAAATGGTCCATTACACAATGGTCCCAGATACTACGAGTCCTCACACCAGGATTATAGCGGCTAGCCAAGCCCCCATTGGCACATCACTTTCGCCCAGATTCACCCCAACACTTCTGCCTGCATATCATGCGTTGAATGCTTCTATTCCCGCTCCTACACAAATCTCATCCGGGACTCGTGACGTTTCTACTCCTTCTAGGCACCATCTCGTTCCCAGTTTCATTCCGACACTTCCTTGACCCCCTTTCAGAGGATCTCTTCCATCCTCTATTGGAGGCACTAACCCTAGTGGCACCATCCCGTCTTTCACACCTAATTACCATATTCTTGTAGGTGGAAAATTTCACCAAGGGGGCCAAACCCAATCCCCTTTTGCAGGAGAAATCCCAATTGGGACGCAACCCCCAATTGGAGGGAAACCCCCACCGACCCCGCCCTATGGACAAAACATACCTCCATCCTTGGCCTAGTATTGGAATTATCTTATTCAAAATAATCCTCACTCAACTGGGGGGCAACAACCTCAATCTAGCTCCTTCATACCCCCTAGTACAGGCCAACCATATCCAGGCACGTCCAATCCTATTTGGGGTTCGAACACTCAACCCCACACCCCTGTTCAAGGGTACAACCCTATGAATTACTTGGCTTCACACCAATAACCAAATTTTCCTGGATCTTCGCATTATATGCAAACCACTTATGGTCCCACTGGTTTACCAATGAGACTCCCTCCCCAAAGTCACCAGTACCCACATGTGAATAGACCAGTTACCCTTCTTAGCCACCCTGGACCTCCCTGATATGTCGAGGATTTTAAATGATCTGATCCATCACTCTCCTCAATGGCCCGCCATACCAGCCAAATTACCATCTGACATCCCTAAATTTGATGGTAAACTGGGAGAGGACCTGAACAATCATGTAATGAATTTTCACCTTTGGTGCTCATCCAACTCCTTGATGGATGACTCTATTCATTTACGCCTTTTTCAGTGGACCCTCACAGGTTCCGCTGCGAAGTGTTATATAGAATTACCATGAGGCTTCTTCGCCAACTTCAACACCCTCTATATGGCTTTCCTCACCCACTACCAGTTACCGATACACTACGAAACGAGAACCAAAATTTTGAGTTCTTTCAAACAAACCAAAGCCCTCATATCTCTGATCACATTCATGAGTGGCGATGGAGACGACATCTCATCAAAATCGAACTTCCCGATCAATTGCTGGCAGAGTGGTTCACAAAATCATTCGTGAACAACATCGCTCGTGACATGCCATGGGTGGAGTTGTCACAGAAGAACATGCAATCAGTCGTGCTCAATACCTCGACCTCATTTACTCCCAAATGGGTACTCTTTACAACTTACTCCCTGACGCACCTCGTCCTTCTACTTATGCTACTTCAACTACTCCTGCTACTTCTCATGCAGCTGACGGAGTGATTGGCACTTTCCATGCCCAACCTCATTGCGTCCAAACCTCTAGCAACAACCCCAAATCCATTTCTTCTAATGTTCAAAATTCTCCGTCTCCTACCCCTCCCATTGACAAGACTTCTGAGGTAAACTCTATTCAATCTACCCCCGTCGGCAAAAATAAATCCAAAAAAGGAAAGGGTAAGAACAAGGAGGATAAAAATAATCTACAAACTGAGAAAACCAAGACACCACCTGTTGACGATAGGGATAAGCGCAAACTTCGATACCCTTGTCTTATCTATGGTGATGATCACTATACTAAGGATTGTCCATGACGAGCCGAGGTTACTAAGTTCCTTCAAGGGACCCTGAAACCCCCCACTCTAGCCGTGTTGTCACAACCCTTCCCTTCTCAACAACAGGCCCAATTGGTCATTCATGACCAACCTTCCCCCTCCAATACATCCTATGTCTTAATGTGTACAGGTGATTCAGAGAAGAATGACATCACACTTACCACTCGAGCCAAAGATTATTCTTCCTCCAAAGAGAAGGTTGATGAAATACCTCCTTCGTTGGTCCAACCATCTCCCACGACTCCACCTACCAACGATCCTCTTCATCTCGAACGACCGAGCCTAGATACAGTCCTTCACCCTCCTCCAAAGGGTGTTGTTTGAAAATCGACTTTCAATACTCATGCACGTGCTGCCCAGAACAACAGTATTGTCGAAGATCTAGCTCAAACATCGTCCATGATGTCAGCCCTCGAAGTCCTTCAGAGTTGTCCTATACAATGTAAGGCACTTTTGAAAGCTATTGGTGGAATCGACCCTACAGATACAAATTTAATAATTTTTGACTTGGAAGATCACATTCCAAGGTTACCCCCTCAACTCACATTCCAAATACAAGTTATTGTCTCTGACAAAAGCATTTGTAGAACAGTGATTGATGAGGGTGCCTCGACATGTGTCATGTCTATTACCTGCTGGAAAGATATCGGCTCTCTTCCTTTGAATGAATCTCACAACACGCTCAAAGCCTTCAATGGCTCTGGTTTTAAGCCTTACGGTGTCCTCCCTTTGTTTCCTATTACGTTAGAAGGAAAAATGGTCAACGTTGAAGTGGAGGTCTTTGACGCTCCTCTCGATTACAACCTTCTACTTGGCCGTAGCTGGATCGATTCCATGCGTGCAGTTGTGTCCACTCTTTTCCATGTCGTGCATTTCCCACATCAAGGAAAAGTAGTTACTGTAGACCAATTGGCCTTCCTTCACTCTGATGCATGTACCGACAACGTACCTTTCATTGCAAACCCCCCCTAGATATGAGAACGTCAGTGTGGGTCTTCTTAAAGATTCCTCTTTGATGGGCACTTTCCCCATTCCACCACCCGATGTTCCACATCCATTTGTTGCCTCGATCAACATGATTTCCACCTCTGTTCACAGAACCCCTGCGCCTTATGACCGGTGGATGGTACCCAACCCCGACAATCATCTTCGTTTTGGAAACGGAATGCCTTTGAGTCCAGTCAAATCCACTTATCAAGCCATTCAATCGACAACCCCTTCTACCCCCTCTCTTGGTGCTTTATCTTCGGATCCATTCCGCATCATTTTTCCTATAGACGAGATGATTATGTTTGTTATGTCCGTGGAAGATACCCCTTGGGATGATGGACATCATCGTTCCATCCTCTTCCTAGAACAACACACCATCGAGGGTTACCAATGACTCTTGACCCCATCGATCATTGTCATCATTTCTACCATTCTCGATTCTACACACAATATGTTCTATGAAGGGAACTTAAGTAATATCTCACCCACCATCCCCCTCGACATATCCATAAAACTTGGAGTTGTCAAAAATGTGCATATCGGAGCTTCGTGTTCCCATGATGAAGTTGTCACCTACAAGTCTCTTTTCCAATAATTTCGTGACGTCTTCGCAAGGAGCTATGAAGAAATGCCGGGGATTGACCCCGACATTGTGGTACATGAGATTAAGACATACTCGGGTGCTAAACCCATCCGGCAACGACTTCATCCGGTCCACCCACGTAAAGCAGCCACTATCAAGCTTGAAGTTGAGAAACTTCTCAAAGTTGGCTTTATTTACCCTGTGGATCTAACTGACTGGGTTTTGAATCTTGTTCCGATTGACAAGAAACAAGGCACAATCCGCGTGTGCATTGATTATAGGGGCATTAACAAAGCTTGTCCTAAAGACAACTTTCCTACCCCCTTCGTTGACCAGATCATCGACGATTGTGTCAAAAGTGAAATCTTCTCTCTGATGGACGGTTTCTCCAGATATAATCAAATCAATATCGTACCCGCGGACCAACACAAGACCACTTTTATTTGTCGTTGGGGCACTTTTGCCTACCGAAAACTTCCATTCGGTTTCAAGAATGTCGATGCAACTTTTCAACGTGCTATGTCTTAAGCCTTTCATGATATAAAGCACATTGTGTAGCCATATCTCGATGACTTACCCGCTCATTCCGTGCACCATGTAGATCATCCAATACACCTCCACTCCATTTTCCTTCGATGTCGGTTTTACCATATACGCTTGAATCCCCACAAATGTGTTTTTTGTGTAGAATCTGACCGACTTCTGGGCTTTATTGTTTCATGTCAAGGGATCTGGGTGGATCCTTTGAAGGTCGAGGCGATTCTCAATCTTCATCCTCCTTCCTCACTTCGCTAGTTACAAAGTTTGCAAGGAAAGGCAAACTTTCTCCATTGTTTCATCCCGAACTATGCTGAGTTAACTCTTGGATTTACACGACTGCTCAAGAAAGGTTCTTAGTTCGTATGGGATACCACTGCCAACAAATCTTTTGAAGCTTTGAAACTGTCTTTGACACGTACCCCACTACTCTTCCCACCTGATTACAGTCAGGATTATTTCCTTTACCTCGCAGCCTCAGACTATACCATTGCTGTGGTTCTCATCTAGGAGGATGATTCTCATGACAAACATGTCATATATTACTTGAGTCAGAGTCTCACGACTACCAAAACCAAGTATTTACATGTTGAAAAACTGGCCTTGGTAGCCGTCCATGATGTTCAATGTTTCCGACACTATATCCTTTCTTGCAAGACTACGCTAATTTCTAACTGCAACCCTATGCAACACATTCTTACATGCCAATTGCTAGGGGGAAAATGCTCCAAATGGATTGTAATACTCCAGGAGTTTGACTTAGAATTTGAATGCACTACATCCAATACATCCTTGGTGTTTTCCAGTTGATATGCGAACTTCCCTGCTCTGAGACGGAAAATGTAGCAGACGATTCATTACCCGATGAATCCCTTTTCCTGATCAGTTCCGACGACCTTTGGTACAGAGATATCATCATATATCTCCAGACCGAGACTTTCCAGCCCAATTTGTCTAGTACTGACCACCGTCAAATACGCTACCAAGCCCATCAGTATATTATCCTCGGTGATACTCTTTATCGACGTGGGATTGACTCCTTTTTTCAACGCTGCCTCAAATTTGACTAAGCCGAGAAAGCCCTAAATGATTGCCATTTTGGAGCCTGTGGTGGTCACATGTTTGGGTATGCTACTGCCCATAAGATCTTACGAGCGGGGTATTTTTTGCCTTCTTTATTCAACGATTGTATAATTTCCGTCCAAAAATGCCATGCTTGCCAAACCTACAACAATAAAATACGATCACACCCTACTCCTCTACACCATGTGTTCTCTGTTGGTCCTTTTGCGAAATGGGGTATCGATTTCATGACATGTCACCCTCACTCAGCCGGGGGGCATGGATACATTATTGAAGCTGTAGATTATTTTACGAAATGGGCCGAGGCGATGCCGACATTCGACAATACCGGAAGAACTGCAACATTATTCATATTCAATCACATCATTGCTCGGTTTGGTGTTCCTCAAGCTATCGTTACTGACCACGGTAGCCACTTTAGAAACTTCATGATGTCCGAACTCACTGAAAAGTTGGGTCTTCACCATGAAATCTCAACACCCTATTACCCACAAGTCAACGACCAAGTTGAAGCAATAAACAAAATCCTCATTACCATGCTTCGACGAGTGATAGGGATTCACAAAACGAGTTGGCACACGATGTTGTTTTCAACATTGTGGGCTTACTAAACATCCGTTAAGTCTGCTACTGGGTTTACACCATTCCAGTTATTCTATGGTCTAGAAGCCATCTTGCCGATTGAATGTGAGATACCCTCCCTAAAACTAGCCGTCGAACTTCTCCCAAACACTTCTGTTGAAGAAGAACGTCTGTTGTATCTCATGCAATTAGACGAAACCTGTCACGATGCCACCCTAGTTATAGAATCCCAGAAAAAAATGCGTCAAAGCCCAATACGACAAACATGTCAAGCCACACGTTTTCGCCAAAGGTGATCTAGTTCTCCTTTACGAACAAGATCGAAATATGCTAGGAGTCGGAAAATTTGAAGCTATGTGGCGAGGTCCTTATATCATAAGACGAGTTTTGGAGAAAGGAGCTTACGATTTGGTGGACTATGATAGTATCCCTTTGAGTGAACCTAGAAATGGGTTGTACTTAAAGAAGTACTATGCTTAAGATCACCTGTGCATGAGTTCTTGTATTTTATTGTATCATACTTTTTGTGTGTTACTTTAGTATGCTTTTTCGTTATTTGGTCTCTGCCCTCGACCGCTTATCTTGCGTTGTGCTTGGTTTCCATATGTCAGAGTCTTCACCACCCCACATTGGCTTCGCCGATGGCGCTAGCTGTAGTAATCAGAACCTTGCTTCTACTGCATGGGCAATTTACGCACCTACAAACAAATTTATCAGTCTACGAGGTGTGTGCCTTGGTCGTGAGACCAATATTATTGCAGAATATAGCACCGTCATCGAATTGTTGATTGATGCTATTTCGCTTGATATCCACCACCTGGTTATATGTCTCGATTCGCAGCTAGTAGTACTACAATTAAGTAACGTCTATGTATCCAAAGTCCTACTTTATTACGGGTATATTTACGAATTCGCCTCTTGGAACATTATTTTGATTATATCGAATATCAACACATTCCTAGATGTCTAAATACATTGACTGATGCATTAGCTAACTGTGTGTTAGATAGACATTTGGGACATTTATAAACCAATCACACATTACATGTATAACACAACACAAAATAAGTCGGTAGATGCCATATATATATATATATATATAACGATCAAAAGTTTTTACAAAAAGTTTCTGTCCAAGGATCAAAATATCAAAATATGAATCCTATAGCTTCTACAAAATAGCATCATGGATGATGCTCACGATAACACACAACTGCTCGGGCTACCCTACGGAGCAGTCGACTGAGATACTCGAACACACCCACAGTATGGCGCAGGTAATGTCTCGGGATCTTCCCAATAGCAATATCCGGGACATCTGCGGTCAACCCCTCCAAGTTCTATTCCACTGCCTCATAGTCTTTGGCATCCCATCTCACCACTGGAGCCGCTTCTCCTCGCCTTTGAATAGGAGACATTCCTGGAGGTTGATACGGCCCCACATCTGTGTCATCAAAAAGAAATTTTTGGATTAGTTCTTGGATAAACATAAAAAAATTTCATATGATAAAATTTGCAAAAACATTTAAAAAGAACAAAATGTGTACTTCTTACCTAAGTCACCCCACTGATCATCCTCAGGCAGGGCCAAATCTAGATCCCCTCGAAAATCCAAACCAGCACATGCGTAGTCATCGATCATCAACATCTGGGGCCTCAACCAGTCAAAAAATGAATCATTATACTTGATTATAGGCCCTACTACGTGTCGAGCCATGAGGTTACACCACCTCAACATCCTCGGATCCTATGGGGCTGGTAAAACCCAATCAACCTGTAGTCACAACAATGGGACCCTCTCGAGGAAGAATGACACCAAAAGTGACCTGTACCCAAACTGCTTCAAGTCACCCTTTATGCACTTTGTCAATTGTCTCTTCATACTGCGGAGAATTGTATCCGACCAGTTGAAAACCCAAGGCTCTGTGCACTCTATGGCGTATTGGAAATAGCTCTGGAGAGCCATGTGCGGAGCCACGCTCCCAGCCATGTGTGCAATAGTAAACAAAATGGTCCGCAGGGTCAGATCTTGGACCCCCCAAATGGAAAACTTACCCTTGCTTCTCTCTGCCTCAGGAACACAATATCGGCGACAATACTCACTCATAGGGAGTCCGCGGACTTTACCTCTGGTCAAAGTAGCATGGTATCCACGCCGTGACAACCCCGTTAGAAAATAGATATCCTCGATATCTAGTGTCAGCGTATGGACTCCCACATGAAATAACTGTTGATCCACGTCCCACATGTGGACCAGGTATTCCAACAACTTGAGTTGGGCTCTCATGCCCGGATTCCTGAAAAATTTCAAGAGCCCACAATCCCAGAGGGCAGTGACTGTACCCGAGTTATTCCCAGCAATGGAATCCTCCTCCTCATGTTCTCTTTCTCTCCATTCCAACATCGTGATGGTCAAACACCTGCAAAAGAGCCATGAGAGGGGAGTCAACAGCTTGTTTTAAACTCTTGCATAATTTTTATTGAGCAAAACCTCACTTTAAAATCCATTTTTCGGCCCCCGCAGGTGGACCTTTTGCACAGTGCGAGATTCTCACAGGTCCCGCATGGCCCACCTGCGAGAATGCTTGGGCACATGTTCCGACCCTAAAATGGACACAAAACCCAAAAAATTTCCAATAAAAACCTAAAATAAACCATGGAAAAGTTAGAGAATCAAGAGATTACCTCGTTGGCTGAAACCATTCGCCGAATGATCGCTTGTGCCTCCCGCAATCGAGCAAAGAAATTTGGGGGAAAATGAGGTATGTTGGACAAGTCTTTGGGCAAAGTAACAATGAAATGGTAAAAAGTCATTTTCACCCATATTTATTCACTTTTTACTATTTTTTATTGATTTTTTATATTATTTTCATTGCTTTGTTTATAAAACCTAATACCCTAATAGCCTTGTGAGTGTGGTTTTTCGCAGATATAACAACTTTGAAGTTCGAATGAGGGGGTGCGGGTGTTTTTTCTTTTTGTTGCATGTATGACTACTTTTTTAGGGTTTTTTAGAAAAAACCTCGAGCTCAGTCTTCGTTCGTTTTCGCGCTCAAGAATATATGAGAACGTAACCGAGTATACTTTTTCTTGTCTTTTCGTACTCGCCATGGTAACATGAAAATGACGAACATAAAGGAGTATCCTTTAAGCTCTTTTCACGCTCCATAAAAATGAAAAGATTACCGAGCGATCTTGTTCTTTTCACGCTCGTTAAAGTATTTGAAGAAAACGTTCGACGGGTGATAGTTTATCACTTTTTCGGTCTCGTCGAACTCTTTTATGAAAAAGGAACTGGGAGAGTTCTCTTTAAGTGTTTTTCAGACTCTCAAAACATGAAAAACCCCAGATTTTTCTATCCTTGGACTCGTTAAACAAACATTGAAAGACCCGTAATGGGACCGAACCACTCCTTCCTAGGGTTCGTTAAATATACTCCAAGGGACTTATCCGAAGGATGAGTTTACATCAACAAGCATATGTTATCCTCCTCAAGCTTGTGTAAAAATAAAGAGGTACTCGCCATAAATGGTGGGGGAAATTTTGGGAAAGGGATGTGTTTTCGTATTCATATTAATGGCAGTAAGCGTTGCTCTTGAACATGACACCCCCTATTTGTCATTTGAATTCAGGTTGGGAAATCCATTTATCTCTTGTTCGACTTGTTACAAGGTCATATCTTGGGTCGTCTTTGAGTCAGTGCTGCCAAGTCCTTGGTCGTGTCGTTCATATGTTCAAGAGAAGTTCACACGAGCCCTCTATTGAGTCGGCCATATGTAGTTGTCCATTCTTACTATGTCAGCCTTCCTTGTGTCTGTTTCAACCCGTATTCATACTTTGTTTCACCCTCAAAATATGTTACTTATTTCGTGTCATTGATGGGGGATACATCAAGGCCCTCCTGTGATGAGTCTTGTTCCGTCGACTCCAACTCATTATCCAGAAATGAGACTTAGAAATCATTTAGTACCTTGGAACCTGCATGCCTTAATGGAAGGTCTCTTCACTTTCAACAGGGGTTTCACATCATTGATCCCTGATCGAGAGATTCCACTGAGTGCTCGACTTCAGCTCATTCATTCACATTCATTCGGATTGTACTTCGATACCTTGAGAGTCATTGACATCAATGGTGATTTCCCTCACACTTGTTAACGATTTTCATCAATGACCGGTAATCAAGTGGTTTATACCATGTTCGACTTCAACACATGTAATCGCATGGCTAGATTCGTTCTTTTAGGTGACAGGATTGAAGACCCTAGGTCTCATCTTTTTTATCCAGGCTACGATTGAGTATGTATGATTTGTATCAGCACATAGATCCACTTTGTATGTCACGTGGCTATGTCATTATTCAAGTCCTTTCACATAGATCCATAGTGTATTCCTGGTGGCTATGTAGCGTTTTGACGAAATGGATCCACGGTGTATGATTGGTGGACATGACCTACGTTTATGATTCCATTCATTTATGATCTGAGCATGGGAATGCCTACCTCAGAACTGGTATTATATTCTGTAGATGCTTGGTTGTTTACATGTTTCTGATTAGGCGCGCTCGTTGTTTCTGACACACACACGCATTTTACAAAGTATTTCAGCTGTCACAAGTTTTGGCCTCATGCTTTGGGGGGCATTCTGTTACACATGATTTTGGTCACTTTGGTGATGTCTCTACAAGTGATGTATTCAGGCTCCCACAAGGACTTTTTGCCTGAGAAAAGTGACTGCTGTCTTCTTCCAAAAAACACATTTTTAAGATGAGTTTGCAGGCTACCTATATTACAGGGTGCAAAAATCCTTCATTCTCGTAGGCAACCCAAACTTAGGGTGCGAACTGTTCGTAGTCTTCTCTATAGGTAGGGTGTGAACCTGTTTCAAAGCTTGGAAAAGAGAAGAGGTCACGAAGGTTCTAGAAGGGAATCTTCTAGAAAATGAGTTGGCATTCTCATGGTTGGCATCCTACTAACTTCTCAAATTTAGTGGGATCATCCTCATCCATTTAACCATCTCTCCTTCTCCTATATATTGAAAGGTTTCTCATGGAAAAGGTTAAGCAAGATTGAATGGAGAATTGGTGAGAGAATTGTGTGGAGAAATCTGCTTGGATAGAAGCTTGAAGACTCTATTTGGTCTATCAAGTGGTATTGGATCTTCTTCATGCAAATGTAGAACAAGTGTGTGTGTTGGAACCAAGGGTCACTGAAAGGAAGCTTGCAACATCAAGGCAATCTGGTTGTATCTTCTACTTTCATTTAATATAATACAACGACATGTCCCTTTCCCATAAAATCACTCTTATTTTATTGCATAAATCCTTGATCATATGCATAGGTTGACATTGAATGTGCTTTTCTATCTTCTCTTTGGTTGGTTTGTGTTGTCTTAGACCTAATTTCACAAGAGCACCAAAGTGAAGCAGGAACAACATAGACCTAAGGAAGCGATATAAAGGTATGCCACTCATTCCTCCTTAGTAGTAGATTCAATGACTACAACTTAGAGAAAGAGTAATGTCCTGTCTTGTTTTGTTCTAGATCCACGTGGATCTAGGGAGATCTGTTAGTGTCCGCACCTACCGATTTATCCGATAACAAGGTATGAGATTGATCAAGGGTTGAAATGGTGCAGGAAGAGTAAGTAATCTAGATTGCAGAAAAAGGAATTTAATATAATGACACAAAATAAAGCATACTAAGCCATGAAAAACAAACTAAATGAAAAATGTGAATTATTTCTAGTGTATGGAAGAAAATTGTAATTAAAGAAGCTAAACTAATGCATGCACTAAATAAGCTACTTTAAGTCTAACCCTTGGATAAAAAAAATCCATATGTATCTTTATTGTTTGTTTCTATTTTCATGAAAGGAAGATGAAGCTAAATTGAAATCTAGAGACAAAACAATCCTACAAGAAGTTTATACATGAACTATATAGTTTCTACAAGAACTCTAATAGTCCTACATGAAGCAAAAAAGAAGCCTAAAAATATAGTGCGAGTCTTCTGAAGCATCAACAAACATATACTAAAATAAAATGAGTAGAAATGAGGTTCTCATGATGATTTTTTAGCTTCGGGAGGTATTCCCATAGGATGCCAAGGTGTCAGGCATGTAGGAATCTTCTTTGGCACTAGACCAGCCTTTTGTTTTAGTGAAATCAGCCTTGGAACAAGGCTAAGGCCTCATGGACAAGTTAATGGGATTTGTGGGCTTGTGGTGGGGTGTCACACCCACAATGATGAATAAAATATTCTAATTAACTGTTGAGTTTAGGAAGGGATCTTAAAATCACTCGTTAGACTTGTATATAAAGGAGATAAGTTATTGTGACATTTTATCATTGTGGGATCATGTAGTTAGCATAAGTGAGTAAACACTTGTGCTAGGGAGCATGACGATTGTATCAAGAAGATTTCTGCACCTAGGCAATTTGGCCTAGGGTTTCTGGATCACATGTTGGAAGTGAGGAATGATGCACGTGTGAAGGAACAAGTTGTTCGTACATGTACATGGGTTGCAGTGGGTTCAATCACGTATATACTCGGGTTGCAATGGGCATAATCACGTATGTACATGGGTTGTAGTAAGGTGAATTGTGTTTGTGTGGATTGGAGTGGGCACAATCGTGTATGTACGTGGGTTGCATAAGGGTGAATCATGTACATTCTTACAAGGTTTCTGAGTAGGAGCATGTCCATAGAGGCTAATGTCAACAAAAATACAAGTGATGTCAGTAGGCTGTAGAGGTGGTCCACAACAAATTTGTAAGTTGGTAGTTGTCCCAAGTATTTTACTGATTTTTTTTTTCTTGGAGGACAAGGTTGTCCTCAATTTTTGGTAAAATTGTATTGGTTGGGAGGGTTGGTTTTTCCCTTAGGATTTATGAATTTGAAAATGTCACATTACAATTTTTTTGTGTCTCATGTGTTTGATGATTCATCTCTAATCTTGTTGTCTCTGTTGCATATACTTCCAGTCAATAATTTTTTAGTTAAAATTGTTCAGTTATAATAGCTAAGGTTTACTATTAGCTCACTAGGAAGCAATTTTCAAATCTGAAAATTAGTCACATAGAGTTGCATGTGAAAATTGAAAAGGTTTTAAAGCTTGGTGTTTGAAGAGAATGGGATCATCTTGAGACACATCTTGTCCACAAAACTTGAAGAGTGTTGTTATTATTCTTGTTCCAGGAAGGTTACCATGGAGACTTGGTTGGTGGATAGTGAAGCTTTTCATCATATGATAGCATCATATAAATCACTCACCAGTCTAACAAAGGAGAACTTGCAAATTCATGTGGAACTTGGAGATAATGCCAAGTATGTCGTTAGGTGAGTTGGAACAAATTAATTTTAGCTAAAGTCCAAAAATCCTCTTAAGATTAGTGAAGTGTTGTATGTACCTGGACTGAAGAAAAACCTACTCTCTATCTCTACCATGGAGGATAGAGGGTATGCAATGGAATTCGTTGATGGGAAGGTTCTTTCTTAGCCAAAGGGATTGAGTATTTGACTCAACATAAGTCATTGGGACTTGTGATGATAGTCTCTACAAGATGACATGTCAGCTAGCTCATTCCCTGGTGCATGACCATGATAATATATGCGATCTTTGGCATAGCATATTAAGACACTTACATCACCAGGCACTGCCAGTATTTAGGAAAATGGATACAGGTCTTCCATAGTTTGGAACATAACACTAGGGAGTATATAGAGGCTGTTCACTTGGCAGGAATACCAAGGCTGCTTTTCCAAGCAATGACAGTGGGTCTAAGGATATCCTGGATCTAGTACATTCAGATGTGTGTGGACCGATGCTAGTTCCACTCATGAGTGGTTGCCAATATTACATGACATTTATTGATGATTATTCTAGGAGGACATGTATTTTTTTCACAAAGACCAAGGATGAAGTCTTCAGTCAATTCAGGGAGTTCAAAGATCTGGTGGAGAATTAGACAGGGGATAATATCAAGGTTTTGAGGTCAGACAATGGGGGTGAGTATACCTCCAATAGTTCAATAAATTCTGTATGGAGGCCGATATTAAGAGGGATTTGACAATGCCTTTCAACCCAAAACAAAATGGGGTTGCAGAGAGGAAAAACAAGACCATAATTGAAGTTTCCAAGGCAATGTTACATGACCAGGATCTACCCATGATGCTTTGGGTAGAAGCATGGAACAATGAAGTTTATGTTTAGAACAAGAGTCCTCATAGGATCTTTGAGGATATGACTCTTGAGGAGGAATTCACAGGAGTGAAAATTGAGATAAGACATTTGAGGATATTTGGTTGTCCATTCTACATCCATGTTCCTAAGGAGAAGAGAACGAAGTTGGAACCTATAGGAAGAAAGGGCATGTTTGTGAGATACAATGAGACTTCAAAGGCCCACCGTATCTACATTCTAGGAAAATGATATGTTGTGGTTAGTTGGGATGTCGAGTTTGAGGAGGACATGGATTTCATGAGGTCCCATGAGATCACCGCAGGTGGTGAGGAACACAAGGCCCCAAATATTGGGGAGAGTACAATTGCATCCAATATAGAGGAGAAACCCTAATATCATGAGGAGGAGTCAGAGGAGTTTTTGGATCCAGTGGATCCTTCTAATGAATAGGACACGAGACCTAGATGGCTTCGAGAGACCTTGAAGGATGTCCATAGACATACAACCCCTACAGACACCCTCAAGGAGAGATGACCTGCGCAAATATTTTCTAGCTATGTGGGTTTTATGAGAAATATCATTGATTTTGAACCTTCTAGTTTAGAGGAAGCAACATGCCAACATGTTTGGAAGGATGCCATGATGGAGGAGAACCAATCTGTCACGAAGAATCATGTATAGGATATAGTTATGAGACCGAAGGGTAAGTTATTATTGAATTCCAAGTGTATCTACAAGATCAAGAATATTTTATATGGAAGTATAGAAAAGTATAAGGCAAGGTTTGTAGCAAGAGGGTTCTCCCAAAAAGAGGGATGATCCAGATTATTTTCGGCACGAAATGAGAGCAGAGATATAATAAAGAAATGCACAGAGATATCACGTATATCCAATAATATAACAGAAATATATCATAGATGCAACCATAAACACAGAGATACAATAATACATGATTTCTATTAATGAAAGAAATGTGTAGAGACTGTAAAAATACAGAGTGAAAGACTCGCTAGAATGGTGGTAACTTATCTCTGAGAAGATATGTGACGGCTACTAACATTCACAAGAAGATGATTACAATGAGGCTCTAAAGGCCTTTTTCCAATAAAAATGAAGGCCAAAAGTCCTAGACATCCAAAAACCTAACCCTAGGAGATGAAGCGCCAAAAGTCATGTGGGCCCCGTTTGGGTAAGTTAGTACATCAACTTCCCGTGGTCGTAACTTTTGCATACGATCTCCGTTTTAGGCGTATGATATCTCATTGGAAAGGTATCATCAAGTAGAATCATTTTGGAGGCTCAATAATTCCTTTAGCTATCATTGAGAACCTTGATATCGAAAAACCTTCATTTGGGCCCTCAAAATGGCCTCGGAAGTTAAAAACTGCTAAAAATAGTAAATTGCCAAATTTGCCAGAAAACTGTTTTGAGCCAGTCAGAAAAGGTGGGTGGCCACTGATATCCACCTGGATCAATCATCCCTCCTTAGGAAGCAATGGTCTCCATTGCATTGAGTTCCCGGGGGAGAGGGAAAAGAGTTTGCTGAATCTGCTTCTTGGTGAGCTGCTTGCCTTGCTGGAGACGTCGCGCTGCTTAGTTTGTGGAAGTCTGTCACGAACTTGTTGAGGTTGAGGTTGTTCAACAAGTTGAGCTACATGAGAGGAGGGTGTGCAGAAGGAATATTTGCGCTTTGCTGCAACCTTTTTGACCTGCTTCTGTTGGACAGAAGGTGCTTGGGGCGAAGCTGTAGTGGTTGCAGTGTCCTTATGTTCCCCTTTTGAACAGATTGTGAAGAAGTTGAATTTAACAGTATGAGATACTACCTTGCGACACTTTTTAGGTGGAACAGTAGTCGGAACTACCTCTGGTATTCTATAGAGATGACCCCCCAGAGAAACAATGACACTGGAGGGTCGAGACTCATAAACAACGTGGCACTTCCACATATATAGTTGGCCCAAGAGAACATCACAGACATCTAGTGGGGAAACACCACATAATACCTCATCCTTGAAGGGTTGGATGCCATATGACAATCGACATTGATGGCTGACACGAAGATCTCGTCCTTGGCGAAGCCACCCGATGTTGTATGGCTGCAAGTGTGTTGTTGTCGACAATCCCAACTGTTTGACGACCTTTGTTGAGATGAGGTTCTTCTAGCTTCCTCTATCAACAACAAAATGTAGTGGGGTCCCCTTCACCCACATCTGTGAATGAAAAAGGTGCTTCCCCTCTTCAGGATCTGTTGGTTCTTCTGGTTGAATTGCTGCGGTCGCGACAATAGTAGTGGGGTCTGCATCAATGATCTGTCCTTTATGAGTATTTTCATAATCAGATTCTGAATCAGGGTTTGGCTCCTTGTCTTTGATCTCGGCCACCAATGACTGTTTTGAGAGACATTCATCGGTGTTGTGCCAGGGGCTTTTGTGGAAATCACACCATTTTCTGGTGTCCTTCTTTGTCTTCCCGTGACCCTTCTTTTCCTGTGTCTTGGACTGGTTTTAGGGAGACTGTTTGTTAGGGCCATCTTTGTCATACTTTGGTTGTTGCGTATTTGCAGAACCAAATTCCCATTTGTTCTGGTGATTATATTTCTTCTCAATTTTAACAACATATCGATAAGCAACACTGAGTGATGAGATGTCCAAAAAATCCATTTCAGTCTGGATGTATCTGTGTAGAGCCCCACGGTATTTCAGAACCAAATTTCACTCAGAGTCTTTGATACCCAGCTTGGTACGCAAGGTATGGAATGTATTGGTGAACTCCAGAACTGCTTGGCCCCTCTGTTGCCGCAGTGTGGTCCATCTCATGTATTGGTTCTCATAGTTTCCAATAGGGTAATACTGTTCTTTTACTGCATCCACAAAAAAATCCCAAGTGGGATCAGCCCCATATATTCTAGAATCCTCTGTGGAACTTTGCTCCCAGTAAGTTTCCCACCAATGTTTGACATGAGGGTGATATTTAAGGAGTGCAAAGGTGATCTTTTCTTTGTCGGAAAAATTGTGAATAGAGAAATAACCTTCTAGCAGAGTTAACCATTTTTCTAGGGCTTCTGCATCTATCTGTCCTTCAAATACAGGAATATAAAAACTAACTTGTACCTTGAAAGGAGAGGTGCCTCCAAAGTGGCTGCTTGATGAATATGCGCCTGTTTCTATCGGCAGGCGTTGAAGGATGTGGGAAAAATTCTCCATCATTTCGTCCCTCGGTCGCGTGGGAGCTTGCTCAAGTAACAAATTGATAGGATCATCTGCTCCATCATTTTTCTTTTCTTCTGCCATTGAGGGTTTCTTGGGTGTGTGAGAGAGATTTTCCTCAAGAGAGACAAGCTTGAGACCCAACCTGCTATACTCAGACCTCGTCGGGGACATGCATTGAAAAAAACGACCAAGAACAGCCTGCTCTGATACCATTGATCCAGATTTTTTTCGGCACGAAATGAGAGCGGAGATATAATAAAGAAATGCATAGAGATATCAAATATATCCAATAATATAACATAAATATATCAGAGATGCAACCATAAACATAGAGATACAGTAATACACGATTTCTATTAATGAAAGAAATGTACATAGACTGTAAAAATACAGAGTGAAAGACTCGCTAGAATGGTGGCAACTTATCTCTGAGAAGAGATGTGACGGCTACTCGCATTCGCAAGAATATGATTGCAATGAGGCTCTGAAGGAATTTTTACAATAAATGGGAATGCCAAAAGTCCTAGACATCCAAAAACCTAACCCTAGGAGATGAAGCGCCAAAATTCATGTGGGCCCCATTTGGGTAAATTAGTACATCAACTTCCTGGGGTCGTAACTTTTGCATACGATCTCCATTTTAGGTGTATGATAGCTCGTTGGAAAGGTATCATCGAGGAGATTAATTTTGGGGGCTCAATCATAACTTTGGTGGTTATTGAGAATCTTGATCTCGAAAAACCTTCATTTGGGCCCTCAAAATGGCCCCGGAAGTTAAAAACTGCTAAAAATAGTAAATTGCCAAATTTTCCAGAAAACTGTTTTGAGCCAGTCGGAAAAGGTGGGTGGCCACCGATATCCACCTGGATCAATTCTCCCTCCTTAGGAAGCAATGGTCTCCATTGCATTGAGTTCCCGGGGGAGAGGGAAAAGCGTTTCCTGAATCTGCATCTTGGTGAGCTACTTGCCTTGCTGGAGACGTCGCGCTGCTCAGTTTGTGGAAATTTGTCATGAACCTGTGGAGGCTAAGGCTATTCAACAAGTCAGGCTACATGAGAGGATGATGTGTAGAAGGAATCTGTGTGCTTTGCTGCAACCTTGTTGACCCTCTTCTATTGGATAGAAGGTGCTTGGGGCGAAGCTGTAGTGGTTGCAGTGTCCTTCTGTTCCCCTTTTGAACAGATTGTGAAGAAGCTGAATTTTGTAGTATGAGATACTACATTGCAACACTTTTAAGGTGGAACAATAGTCAGAACTACCTCTAGTATTTTGTAGAGATGACCCCCCAGAGAAACAATGATACTACGGGGTCAAGACTCATAAACAACATGACACTTCCACATATATGGTTGGGCCAAGAGAACATCACAAACATCTAGTGGGGTAACATCACATAATACCTCATCCTTGAAGGGTTGGATGCCATATGACAATTGACATTGCTGGCTGACATGAAGATCTCATCCTTGGTGAAGCCACCCGATGTTGTATGGTTGCGTGTGTGGTGTTTTCGACAATCCCAAATGTTTGATGACCTCTGCTGAGATGAGGTTCTTCTGGCTTCCGCTATCAACAATAAAATGCAGCGGGGTCCCCTTCACCCATATCTGTGAATGAAAAAGGCGCTCCCCCTCTTTAGGATCTGTTGGTTCTTCTGGTTGAATTGCTGGGGTCACGACAATAGCAGTGGGGTTTGTGTCAATGATCAGTCCTTTACCAGTATTTTTAGAATCAGATTCTGAATCAGGGTTTGGCTCCTTGTCTTTGATCTCAACCACCAATGACTGTTTTGAGCAACATTCATCGGTGTTGTACCAGGGGATTTTGTGGAAATCACACCATTTTCTGGTGTCCTTCTTTGTCTTCCCATGACCCTTCTTTTGCTGTGTCTTGGAATGGTTTTTGGGAGACTCTTTGTTAGGGCCATCTTTGTCATACTTTGGTTGTTGCGGATTTGCAGACCCGAATTCCCGTTTGTTCTGGTGCTTAAATTTCTGCTCAATTTTAACAACATATCGATAAGCAACACCAAGTGATGAGATGTCCAGAAAATCCATTTCAGTCTGGATGTATCTGTGTAGAGCCCCACGGTATTTTAGAACCAAATGTCGTTCAGAGTCTTTGATACCCAGCTTGGTGCACAAGGTATGGAAGGTATTGGTGAACTTGGGAACTTCTTGGCCCCTCTCTTTCCGCAGTGTGGTCCATCTCATGTACTGGTCCTCATAGTTTCCAATAGGGTAATACTGTTCCTTTACCACATCCACAAAAAAATCCCAAGTGGGATCGACCCCATATATTCCAGACTCCTCTGTGGAACTTTGCTCCCAATAATTTTCCCACCAATTTTTGACATGAGGGAGAGCTTTAAGGAGTGTGAAGGTGATCTTTTCTTTGTCAGAAAAATTGTGAACAGAGAAATAACCTTCTAGTAGAGTTAACCATTTTTCTAGGTCTTCTGCATCTATTTGTCCTTCAAATACAGTAATATCAAAATTAACTTGTACCTTGAAAGGCGAGGTGCCTCCAAAGTGGCCGCTTGATGAAGATGCGCCTCTTGCTATCGGCATGCATTGAAGGATGTCGAAAAAATTCTCCATCATTTTGTCCCTCTGTCGCGTGAGAGCTTGCTCAAGCAATAGACTGATAGGATCGTCTGCTCCATCGTTTTTATTTTCTTCTACCATTGAGGGTTTCTTGGGTGTGCAAGAGAGATTGTCCTCAAGAGAGATAAGCTCGATAACCAACCTGCTATACTTATACTTGGTCGGGGACATGCATTGAAAAAAACGACCAAGAACAACTTGCTCTGATACCACTGATCCAAATTATTTTTGGCATGAAATGAGAGCGAAGATATAATAAAGAAATGCATAGAGATATCACGTATATCCAATAATATAACAAAAATATATTATATATGCAACCATAAACACAAATATACAGTAATACACGATTTCTATTAATGAAAGAAATGTACAGAGACTGTAAAAATATAGAGTGAAAGACTCGCTAGAATGGTGGCAGCTTATCTCTGAGAAGAGATGTGACAGCTACTCACATTCGTAAGAAGATGATTACAATGAGGCTCTGAAGGAATTTTTACAATAAATAGGAATGCCAAAAGTCCTAGATATCCAAAAACCTAACCCTAGGAGATGAAGCACCAAAAGTCATGTGGGCCCCGTTTGGGTAAGTTAGTACATCAACTTCCTGGGGTCGTAACTTTTGCATACGATCTCCGTTTTAGGCTTACGATAGCTCGTTGGAAAGGTATCGTCGATGAGATTAATTTTAGGGGCTCAATCATGCCTTCGGCTATGATAGAGAACATATATCTCGAAAAACCTTCATTTGGGCCCTCATAATGGCCCCGGAAGTTAAAAACTACTAAAAATAGTAAATTGCCAAACTTGCCAGAAAGTTGTTTTGAGCCAGTCAAAAAAGGTGGGTGGCCACTGATATCCACTTGGATCAATCCTCCCTCATTAGGAAGCAATGGTATCCATTGCGTTGAGTTCTCGGGGGAGAGGGAAAAACGTTTGCTAAATCTGCATCTTGGTGAGTCGCGTGCCTTTCTGGAGACGTCGCGCTGCTCAGTTTATGGAAGTCTGTCACGAACCTGTTGAGGCTGAGGCTGTTCAACAAGTCAGGCTACATGATAGGACAGTGTGCAGAAGGATTCTTTGCGCTTTGATACAACCTTGTCAACCTGCTTCTGTTGAAAATAAGGTGCTTGGGGCGAAGCTGTAGTGGTTGCAGTGTCCTTATGTTCCCCTTTTGAATAGATTGTGAAGAAGCTGAATTTTGCAGTATGAGATACTACCTTGCGACACTTTTTAGGTGGAAGAGTAGTGGGAACTATCTCTGGTATTCTATAGAGATGAATCCCCAGAGAAACAATGACACTGCGGGGTCGAGACTCATAAACAACATGGTGCTTCCACATATATGGTTGGTCCAAGAGAACATCACAAACATCTAGTGGGGCAACATCACATAATACCTCATCCTTGAAGGGTTGGATGCCATATGACAATCGACATTGCTGGCTGACATGAAGATCTCATCCGTGGCGAAGCCAACAGATGTTGTAAGGCTGCAGGTGTGGTGTTGTCGACAATCCCAACTGTTTGACGACCTCTACTGAGATGAGGTTCTTCTGGCTTCCGCTATCAACAATAAAATGCAGCGAGGTCCCCTTCACCTACATCTGTGAATGAAAAAGATGCTCCCCCTCTTCAGGATCTGTTGGTTCTTCTGGTTGAATTGCTGCGGTCACGACAATAGCAGTGGGGTCTGCGTCAATGATCTGTCCTTTACCAGTATTTTTAGAATCAGATTCTAAATCAGGGTTTGCCTCCTTGTTTTTGATCTCGTCCACCAATGACTATTTTGAGTGACATTCATCAGTGTTGCGCCAGGGGCTTTTGTGGAAATCACACCATTTTCTGGTGTCCTTCTTTGTCTTCCCGAGACCCTTCTTTTCCTGTGTCTTAGACTGGTTTTCGAGAGACTGTTTGTTAGGGCCGTCTTTGTCATACTTTGGTTGTTGTGCATTTGCAGACCCGAATTCCCATTTGTTCTGGTGCTTAAATTTCTGCTCAATTTTAACAACATATCGATAAGCAACACTGAGTGATGAGATGTCTAGAAAATCCATTTCAGTCTAGATGTATCTGTGTAGAGCCCCACGGTATTTCAGAACCAAATGTTGCTCGGAGTCTTTGATACCCAACTTGGTGCACAAGGTATGGAAGGTATTGGTGAGCATTGCCCCTCTCTTGCCGCAGTGTGGTCCATCTCATGTACTGGTCCTCATAGTTGCCAACAGGGTAATACTGTTCCTTTACCGCATCCACAAAAAAATCCCAAGTGCGATCGACCCCATATATTCTAGACTCCTCTGTGGAACTTTGCTCCCAGTAAGTTTCCCACCAATGTTTGACATGAGGGAGAGCTTTAAGGAGTGCGAAGGTGATCTTTTCTTTGTCGAAAACATTGTGAATAGAGAAATAACCTTCTAGCAGAGTTAACCATTTTTCTAGGGCTTCTGCATCTATCTGTCCTTCAAATACAAGAATATCAAAATTAACTTGTACCTTGAAAGGCAAGGTGCTTCCAAAGTGGCCGATTGATGAATATGCGCCTGTTTCTATCGACAGATGTTGAAGGATGTTGGAAAAATTCTCCATCATTTCGTCCCTTTATCGTGTGAGAGCTTGCTCAAGCAACAGACTGATAGGATTGTCTGCTCCGTCGTTTTTATTTTCTTCTACCATTGAGGGTTTCTTGGGTGTGCGAGAGCGATTTTCCTCAAAAGAGACAAGATTGAGACCCAGCTTTCTATACTCAGACCTCGTCAGGGACATGCATTGAAAAAACCGACCAAGAACAACCTGCTCTGATACCACTGATTTGGATTATTTTCGGCACGAAATGAAAGGGGAGATATAATAAAAAAATGCACAGAGATATCACGTATATCCAATAATATAACAGAAATATATCAGAGATGCAACCATAAACAAAGAGATACAATAATACACAATTTCTATTAATGAAAGAAATGTACAGAGACTGTAAAAATATAGAGTGAAAGACTCGCTAGAATGGTGGCAGCTTATCTCTGAGAAGAGATGTGACGGCTACTCGCATTCGCAAGAAGATGATTGAAATGAGGCTCTGAAGTCCTTTTTACAATAAACAGGAATGCCAAAATTCCTAGACATCCAAAAACCTAACCCTAGGAGATGAAGTGCCAAAAGTCATGTGGGCCCCGTTTGGGTAAGTTAGTACATCAACTTCCCGGGGTCGTAACTTTTGCATACGATCTTCGTTTTAGGCGTATGATAGCTCGTTGGAAAGGTATCATCGAGGATATTCATTTTGGGGGCTCAATAATGCCTTAAGAAATAATTGAGAACCTAGATCTAAAAAAACCTCCATTTGGGCCCTCAAAATGGCCCCAGAAGTTAAAAACTGCTAAAAATAGTAAATTGCCAAATTTGCCAGAAAACTGTTTTGAGCCAGTCGGAAAAGGTGGGTGGCCATCGATATCCACCTGGATCAATCCTCCCTCCTTAGGAAGAAATTGTCTCCATTGCGTTGAGTTCCCGGGGGAGAGGGAAAAGCGTTTTCTAAATCTGCTTCTTGGTGAGCTGCTTGCCTTGCTGGAGACGTCGCGCTGCTCAGTTTGTGGAAGTCTGTCACGAACCTGTTGAGGCTGAGGCTGTTCAAAAATTCGGGCTACATGAGAGGATGGTGTGTAGAAGGAATATTTTCACTTTGCTGCAACCTTGTCGACCTGCTTTTGTTGGACAGAAGGTGCTTGGCGCGAAGCTGTAGTGGTTGCAGTGTCCTTCTGTTCCCCTTTTGAACAGATTGTGAAGAAGCTGAATTTTGCAGTATGAGATACTACCTTGTGACACTTTTTAGGTGGAACAGTAGTCGGAACTACCTCTGGTATTCTATAGAGAATATCCCCCAGAGAAACAATGACACTGCAGGGTCGAGACTCATAAACAACGTGGCACTTCCACATATATGGTTGGCACAAGAGAACATCACATACATCTAGTGGGGAAACACCACATAATACCTCATATTTGAAGGGTTGGATGCCATATGACAATCGAAATTGCTGGCTGACATGAAGATATCGTCCTTGGTGAAGCCACCCGATGTTGTATGGTTGCGGGTGTGGTGTTGTTGACAATCCCAACTGTTTGATGACCTCTGCTAAGATGAGGTTCTTCTGGCTTCCACTATCAACAATAAAATGCAATGGGGTCCCTTTCACCCACATCTGTGAATGAAAAAGGCGCTCCCCCTCTTTAGGATCTGTTCATTCTTCTGGTTGAATTGTTTCGGTCGCGACAATAGTAGTGGGGTCTACGTCAATGATCTGTCCTTTACTAGTGTTTTCAGAATCTAGAGCTTCTGCATCCACAAAAAAATCCCAAGTGGGATCAGCCCCATATATTCCAGACTCCTTTGTGGAAATTTTCTCCCAGTAAGTTTCCCACCAATGTTTGACATGAGGGAGAGATTTAAGGAGTGTGAAGGTGATCTTTTCTTTGTCGGAAAATTTTTGAATAGAGAAATAACCTTCTAGCAGAGTTAACCATTTTTCTAGGGCTTCTGCATCTATCTGTCCTTCAAATAAAAGAATATCAAAATTAACTTGTACCTTGAAAGGAAAGGTGCTTCCAAAGTGGCCACTTGATAAAGATGCACATGTTTCTATCGGTAGGCGTTGAAGGATGTGGGAAAAATTCTCCATCATTTCGTCCCTCTGTCGCATGAGAGCTTGCTCAAGCAACAGTCTGATAGGATCGTATGCTCTGTCGTTTTTATTTTCTTCTTCCATTGAGGGTTTCTTGGGTGTGCGAGAGCAATTTTCCTCAAGAGAGACAAGCTTGAGACCCAACTTGCTATACTCAGACCTCGTCGGGGACATGCACTGAAAAAAATGACCAAGAACAACCTGCTTTGATACCACTGATCCGGATTATTTTCGGCACGAAATGAGAGGGGAGATATAATAAAGAAATGCACTGAGATATCACGTATATCCAATAATATAACACAAATATATCAGATATGAAACTATAAACACAGAGATACAGTAATACACAATTTCTATTAATGAAATAAATGTACAGAGACTGTAAAAATATAGAGTGAAAGACTCGCTAGAATGGTGGCAGCTTATCTCTGAGAAGAGATGTGACAGTTACTCACATTCACAAGAAGATGATTGCAATGAGGCTCTAAAGGCCTTTTTACAATAAAAAAGAATGCCAAAAGTCCTAGACATCCAAAAACGTAACCCTAGGAGATGAAGTGCCAAAATTCATGTGGGCCCCGTTTGGGTAAGTTAGTACATCAACTTCTCGGGGTGTAACCTTTCCATACAATCTCCATTTTAGGCGTATGATATCACGTTGGAAAGGTATCTTCGAGGAGATTCATTTTGGGGGATCAATCATGCCTTATTCAATCATTGAGAACCTAGATCTCTAAAAACCTTCATTTGGGCCCTCAAAATGACCCCGTAAGTTAAAAACTGCTAAAAATAGTAAATTGCGAAATTTGCCAGAAAACTGTTTTGAGTCAGTCGGAAAAGGTGGGTGGCCACCGATATCCACCTGGATCAATCCTCCCTCCTTAGGAAGAAATGGTATCCATTGCGTTGAGTTCCCGGGGGAGAGGGAAAAGCATTTGCTGAATTTGCATCTTGGTGAGCTACTTGCCTTGCTGGAGACGTCGTGCTGCTCAGTTTGTGGAAGTCTGTCATGAACCTGTTGAGGCTGAGGCTGTTCAACAAGTCGAGCTACATGAGAGGATGGTGTGCAGAAGGAATATTTGCTCTTTTCTACAACCTTGCCGACCTGCTTCTGTTGGATAGAAGGTGCTTGGGGGAGAAGCTGTAGTGGTTGCAATGTCCTTCTGTTCCCCTTTGGAGTAGATTGTGAAGAGGCTGAATTTTGCAGTATGAGATACTACCTTGCGACACTTTTTAGGTGGAACAATAGTCAGAATTACCTCTGGTATTCTATAGAGATGACCTCCCAGAGAAACAATGAGTGAAGAGGCTTCCGCTATCAACAATAAAATGTAGCGGGGTCCCCTTCACCCACATCTGTGAATGAAAAAGGTGCTCCCTCTCTTCAGGATTTGTTGGTTCTTCTAGTTGCATTGTTGCGGTCGCGACAATAGCAGTGGGGTTTGCGTCAATGATCTGTCCTTTACCAGTATTTTTAGATACAGATTCTGAATCAGGTTTTGGATCCTTGTCTTTGATCTCGACCACCAATGACTGTTTTGAGCGACATTCATCGGTGTTGTGTGTAATGATCCCAAGCCATTATGCAAGGATCATCACGGTTTTGGCGTCTTTTTAAAACTTTTTCTGGTTGTGGTGTTTCGTCAAACAATTTTCTGATCTATTTGTTTACTTGTGTTTATATGTGTGTATGCAGCAAATAACAAGAATAGACAACCATGAAACATACCTCAACCATATGCAATATGATAGACAAGCCAAAACATCTCAAATCTTCTTTATTCATAAAATAGAAGAACCTGCTACAATGGAGATGTCGATTTGGAATGCTCAACAGATGGCCAAGATGATAGACAATGGATAACAAGTATGAGATGCTACAAAATGCTCTCGAAAATACAAAATAAGCCTCCAAAGGCTGGATAAGAGATGAAGACCAATGCCAAGTGCCAAACCCCTCACTGCTGGAAGATGCCATGCTCTGCTGGATAACTGAAGCTCCTCAACAATTCGGCCCTGGTGCCAAAGATGTCCAATTACCTCTAGAAAGATGCCAAACAGTAGACCAGGTGATGGTAAGAACAACCCAGGTGCTCGAATCTCCAAGATCCCTCTCAACCTCTGTAGATCTGAACTCCTCCACTGAATGCTGCACCCCACTGGATGACTAAAGCCCTAGATAATTCGGCCCTGATGAAGGAGGCCTCCAAATGCTCTGAAACTCTCCACAATGATAGATCAGGATGCTACAATGAGAACCCAAGTGCTCAAATCTTAAAATACCTGCTAGATCCTTAGATCTAGCTACCCTCCAAATAATGGTGCGCCCTCCTCTTGGGAAAACGTCCCACTCTCAATACAAATCGATCCTTTACTAAAAGACTCCAGAAAACCACCAAGAATGATGCCAAGACCCCTGCTAAGGAAACCCAATACCTGGAATTCCCGGAATCCCTTCTCCTCAGCTAGGACGAATCCCTCCTCAATGAATGGTGCGCCCCCCTTGCTGGAAATCCCCAACTGGTGCACCCTCTCTCTATCTGCACAAGCAACTGATGTGGAATCCTCCTGCAACTGAATAGATCTGGAACTAGAATGGTGTGGGAGCGTATTGCATCTCCAAGACCAAGCTTGGGACAAGCTAGGTGGAATATTTCACCACCGAATCGTCCTCTAGGGTTTGTTAAGTCAAAACCCTGAAAACCCCCAATGTTGGGCTCACTAGCTAGAAGCCAGAAATCAAAAGATAAACATACATGAATGAATGAGAAGACGCCCTTGCCTTTCCTTTATACTTTTGGCTAACCTTGTCCCTCAAAAGTGACTTTCATTTTATTAATAATTAATTAATTAATTAAATCACTTTAATTAATTAATTAACCTTTTTACCTTTGAAAAACTCATTTCTCTCCTTGTGGCTTCCCTGGCCACTGAAAGTCACTTCTAGCCATCCCATCCTGTAGTGTTTCTCCTCCTGATTCCAATGAGCTATTACACTGAGAGGTTCCTCCAAGTAATGTGCCCAAAATGACCTCTTTAGTGAATTCCATTGACTTATAGCTCAAAATAGTCAAAATCATGGAAATCGTCAGAATGCAATGAAACCAAAGCCAACCTATGAGGAATGGATCATAATGATGGAATATGATTATCAATGCAAGAAGGACCCCACAATGCCTCTCAAATACCCCTGTACTCGCTATAGCATCCATCTGGCTACTCTGGTCATCATAAATCTCTGCCCTGTGATGATGTCCCAAAGTGGGGACATTACATTGTGCTAGGGGCTTTTGTGGAAATCACACCATTTTTCGATGTCCTTCTTTGTCTTCCCGTGACCCTTATTTTGTTGTTTCTTGGACTGGTTTTCGGGAGACTGTTCATTAGGGCCATCTTTGTCATACTTTGGTTGTTGAGGATTTGCAGACCTGAATTACCGTTTGTTCTGGTGCTTAAATTTCTGCTCAATTTTAACAGCATACCAATAAGCATCACTGAGTGATGAGATGTCCAGAAAATCCATTTCAGTATGGATGTATCTGTGTAGAGCCCCACAGTATTTTAGAACCAAATGTTTCTCAGAGTCTTTGATACCCAGCTTGGTGTGCAAGGTATGGAAGGTATTGGTGAACTCCGAAACTGCTTGGCCCCTCTCTTGCTGCAGTGTGGTTCATCTCATGTTCTGGTCCTCATAGTTGCCAACATGGTAATACTGTTCCTTTACCACATCCACAAAAAAATCCCAAGTGGGATCGACCCCATATATTCCAGACTCCTCTGTGGAACTTTGCTCCCAGTAAGTTTCCCACCAATTTTTGACATGAGGGAGAGATTTAAGGAGTGCGAAGGTGATCTTTTCTTTGTCGGAAAAATTGTGAACATAGAAATACCCTTCTAGCAGAGTTAACCATTTTTCTAGGGCTTCTGCATCTATCTGTCCTTCAAATACAGTAATAGAAAAATTAACTTGTACCTTGAAAGGCAAGGTGCCTCCAAATTGGCCGCTTGATGAAGATGCGCCTATTTCTCTTAGCAGGCGTTGAAGGATGTGGGAAAAATTCTCCATCATTTTGTCCCTCTGTCATGTGAGATCTTGCTCAAGAAACAGACTGATAGGATCGTCTGCTCCATCACTTTTATTTTCCTCTACTATTGAGGGTTTCTTGAGTGTGCGAGAGTGATTTTCCTCAAGAGAGATAAGCTTGAGACCCAACTTTCTATACTCAGACCTTGTTGGGGACATGCACTGAAAAAAATGAGCAAGAACAACCTGCTCTGATACCATTGATCCAGATTATTTTCAGCACGAAATGAGAACGGAGATATAATAAAGAAATTCACAGAGATATCACGTATATCCAATAATATAACAGAAATATATCAGAGATGCAACCATAAACACAAAGATACAATAATACATGATTTCTATTAATGAAAGAAATGTACAGATACTATTAAAATATAGAGTGAAAGACTTGCTAGAATGGTGGCAGCTTATCTCTGAGAAGAGATGTGACGGCTACTTGCATTTGTAAGAAGATGATTACAATGAGGCTCTGAAGGCCTTTTTACAATAAACAGGATTTCCAAAAGTCCTAGACATCCAAAAACCTAACCCTAGGAGATGAAGCGCCAAAAGTCATGTGGGCCCCGTTTGGGTAAGTTAGTACATCAACTTCCCAGGGTCGTAACTTTTGCATACGATCTCTGTTTTAGGTGTATGATAGCTCGTTGGAAAGGTATCATAATGTAGATTCATTTTGGGGGCTCAATCATGCCATTGGCTATCATTGAGAACCTCAATCTTGAAAAACCTTCATTTGGGCCCTCAAAATGGCCTTGGAAGTTAAAAACTGCTAAAAATAGTAAATTGCCAAATTTGCCAGAAAATTGTTTTGAGCCGGTCGGGAAAGGTGGGTGACCATCGATATCCACCTAGATAAATGGAGTAGACTATGAGGAAACCTTTTCTCCAGTGTCCATGTATAATTCCATCATAAAAATTATTTTTCTTGCTTCAATTATGAAGTGGAAGATCCATCAGATGGATGTGAAGACAACATTCCTCAATGGTGTGATTGAGAAGGAGGTATACATAGAGAAACCTCAAGGATTTGAGGTACATGAGAGGAAAACACATGTGTGAATATTGAAGAAGGCGTTGTATGGACTCAAGTAGGCACCTAGGGCATGGTACTCAAGGATTGATCAATATTTGTAGAGCTTGGGATTCACCAAGAGTGATGTAGACCCCAACCTATATCTTCTATAGGTTTGTAAGGATCCTCTCATATTGGTGTTATATGTCAATGATTTGTTTCTCACAGGAGATGAAAAATCTCATTACCAGGTGAAAAAAGGAATTGGCCTAAGCATTCGAGATGAAGGATATTGGGTTGATGGATTACTTCTTGGGATTAGAGGTGTGGTAATATCCACATGAATCTTCCTCGAAAAGGGGAAGTATGCAGTTGAGATACTGAAGAGATTCGGGATTATGGACTGTAAGTCCATGACTACACCCATGACCACCAACCTGAATATGTTGGGGACCTCAAATTCATACTTGGTGGATTCCACTATGTACAAGAAGTTGATTGGGTCATTGATGTATTTGGTTAATACCAAACCATATATATATTTTGATGTCAACACCTTGAGTCAGTTCATGATAGAGCCAAGGTAGGTACATTGGGTTACAAAAAACATGTGCTCAGGTACCTTCGAGGTACGGTTGGATTTGGTCTGAGATATGTCGCAGATGATGGAGTGAGGCTGTAGGGATATTCAGACTTAGATTGTGCAGGTAGTGCAATTGACAGGAAAATGACTTTTAGTGGTTGTTTTAGCCTGGGATTAGTAGTGGTTTCTTGGTACAGTAGGAAATATAATTCCATGGCACTTAGCTTAGAAGAGGAAAAGTATATGGAAGCCAGTTTGGCGAGTTGTGAGGCTATTTGAATTCGCAATATTTTTGTGGGATTATTTGGTCAGAAGTTAGAGCCTACCTTGGTTCACTGTGACAATCAGAGTTGTATCAAGCTATCAAAGAACCCATTATTTCATGATAGGTCAAAACACATTGATATCATATACCACTTCATCAAAGACATATTACATAAGGGAGCTATGAATCTCCAACACATTTCCAATGATGAGCATATTGCAAACATTCTCACCAAACCCCTAGTGAAGGGAAAGTTTGTCTACTTTAGAGACAAGCTAGGAGTGGTAGAGAATGCCTCCTTCACTGAGATGGGGTATTGATTTTGTAGCTTTGAGAGGTATTCTCACAAGAAGTTGAGGTGTCAGGCATGTGGGAATATTTATTGAAACTAGAACAACCTTTTGTTTTACTGAAATCAGTCTTGGAATGAGTCTAGGGCCTCATGGGAAAGTTGATGGGCATTGTGGGCTTGTGATGGGGTTTCACACCCACAAAGAGGAATAAAATATTCTAATTAATTGTTGAGTTTAGGAGGGGATCCTAAATTCACTCATTAGACTTGTATATAAAGGAGATAATTGATTATGAAATTTCATCATTGTGGCATCATCGAGTTAGCATAAGTGAGTAAACACTTGTGCTAGGGAGTATGGGAATTGTAGCAAGGAGATTTATGCACCTAGGAAATATGACCTAGGGTTTATGGATCACATATGGGAAGTGAGGAAGGACGCATGTGTGAATGAACATGTTGTTCATACATGTATGTAGGTTGTAGTGGGTTTAATTGTGTATGTACACGGGTTGCAGTGGGCATAGTCGCACATGCATGTGGGTTGCAGTAAGGTGAACCACATATAGACAGATTGTAGTGAGCATAGTCGTGTATGTACGCAGGTTGCAGAAGGGTGAATCACATACATCCATAAAATGTTTCTGAGTAGGAGGTGGTCCATATAGGTTGGTGTCAGTAGGCCGTACATGTGGTTTGCAACAGATTTGTAAGTTGGGAGTTGTGTCAAGAATTTTGTTGATTTTTCTGTTATTGGAGGATAAGGTTGTCCTTAGTTTTTGGTGAAATTATATTGGCTGGGAGGGATAGTTTTTCCCTCAGGATTTTTGAATTTGACAAGGTTACAATTTTTTTTGTTTGTGTTTCACGTGTTTGATGATTCATTTTTGATATATTTTTTTTGTTGCATATACTTTCAGTCAATAATTTTTCAGTTAAAATTATTCAGTGATGACAACTAGGGTTTACTATTAGCTCACTAGGAAGTAATTTTCAGATCTAAAAATTAGTCACATAGAGTTGCATGTGAAAATCGACATCTCAGCTTTGAAATGACACCCAAGAGTGTCCCAATAGGTTGTTGACTCTTTCTATAGGATACATGTTGAAACTAACCAATTAATGATAAATTAACGAAAATCAAAATTAATCATGCATGACTATGGTAACTTTCAAAAGGAAATGAAATGCTAATTAACAACTAATTATCATGCAAGAAAAAGAAAATTGCAACAAGGTTCTTTATCCCTCTTGAGTGGGCCCTACCCAAGAAGCACAAGGAACCTTGAGAAAACTCTAATAAGATAAAAACAAGGCCATCTTTATTCCATCAGCAACAATAGTAGATCAAGAGAAAAATCTCTAAGTTACAACAAATATCTTAAGAGAAAAAGCTTAGTACAATAATGTCAACCAACTATCCTCCTTCTCCCTAGGCTAGAGGTCTATATATAATCTTGAGAACTTGACCTCTTTGTTGGATTTGAGGAGAGAAATGGGGAAATAGAGGATCTTGGTCATTCTCATCTGGATCTCAAACTGTTTCTAGCATGAGTGGATATTAATGAACAAAGAGCGCTATATAGGTAGGTGGCGACAAGGTCCCTTGATTCTTGGCTGGCAACACTCTTAGGGAAACAAAATCCTTTTGTTCTAGAAGTCAACGCCCTTTGGATCCCTTGATTTATAGAGTTTGACATGCTTGATTCTACACACATCCTTTGACATAGATATTAGAGCAAAAATGTATGATATACACAAAATTCCACCTCAAAATTCATTCCCTAATCAACATACAAAAATATTTATGATTTCCTATTAAATATGGTAAAAAATAAGCATTAAGTCATATTGTGGTGGAAAAATGTCCCTATGATGAGACTTTGAGATAGGCAATAATTAGACTCATCACCACCCTCCAATTGAAACTTTGCACACCCTTTTTGCAACAAAACTTGGTCCCTCCATTCTTACTTTTGTTGTTGTTGTCCACTAGGTTCCTATCCACTGCTAGTTGGCTTCTTTGTTCCTTGATGTTTTTATCCAACATGATGTTGTTTTTCATTAGCTTGTTGTTCACTTAATTCAATAATTATGTCCCATGCCACATATCTAGTGATGGCCTGTTGCTCATGATATCCTTTGTCTTTCACTATCTTGGCCTACTCCTCTTCTTCCTTTCCTATGTTAAGGTCAACCACAAGTGCTACATGAAGAAGGAGTGGGGGATTAATCCTCATCCCAATCCAATTTGTTTTCATATTCCTTAGGGTCTCTTTGCAACAAGGTGTCCTTAAGAAGGAAATTTGCAGGGTATTGGGAGAGTGAGGCTCTTTAATATGCAAGCTATGAGGCAAGGAGTTCCACCTCCTATGGAAAGATTCTGCCACCTCTTCTCCTAACAACCTTAATGATTCATCCAAGAGGGCCATTGCCTCTCTCTATTTGGCTATCCAACTTGGGGATACATATTTATCCAAAGAGAGGTTTTGATGGCTGGTTATAACATCCCCTAGTTTGGTTTCCTTATCTCTAATCCACAAGGGGGTTTGAAGTTCTTCTTCCTTGTACTTATTTAATTCCTCTTCCCTCATTTCTTCATGCCTTATCCACGGTGCAAAGGCCATCATCTAGACATCCCCCACATATGGATTGGGATTCCGATTGTATGGGTGTGGTAGGATCAGGTTGTGTAAGTAGAACTCACACACCCCGAACCTTTTCTCCATGTTCCAGCCCTGATATCCATCCAATAAGTCCTTGGGAGTGTCAAGGTTGAATTTAAACAACTTAGCTAAATATTCAATCTGATTTTTATGCCATTTCTCCTTTAGGAACAATGTATATGTCCTAACAAGTTGTCTGCATTCTAGAATTTCTAAAGACACTTTGGATATTTTCTTTACTAAAGCCCCCATGATTTCTATCTATTATTTCTTATCAACCAGTTCTCTTTTTTCCTTATTTAGTTGTTGTTGCAGCTACTTGTTTTTCACTTTCCATTTATGGTTGTACACAACCTTTTGCATTGTCATAATTTGAAACTTTTCTTGCAATATGTTGGATCTACTTCTCCATCTCTTGAGAGGCTTCTTGAGAGGCCTTTTCTTTCTATTTTCTTTTTCTATCCTCTACCATTCTCTTCCACTTGATGACATCAACTTTGGCCTTTTCTAGTTCCAACAAGGTAGAATAAATAATTTTTTCTAAAGGAGTCTTGGTTTTGGAGGTCCCTTCAATGGGAAGTGTTTTTTCTTTTGTTACTATTGTCTCCCCTTAAGGCATCTTCCCTTTTGATGCTTTTGATCCCTCTCAACTAGAGGAATCTTTTACTTCTTCCACTTGAGCTGTAGTGGTGAGTGGAGTAACTAGTTGTGGGACGCTCTTCTTTTGACTGCTTTTAATCGTATTAGATCTTCTTCTTCTAGGTTGAACCCATTCAACACTTGTGATTTTTAGGGGACTGACAAAGGGGGTCCTTAGTGTAGTTAGAGCATCAACCACATCTTTGTACTTTTCATCTATTTTCTGTCTTTTCTCCTTCTTTTATTTTTTTGATAGTTTGGGTCTAGTTATTCTTTTAGGTTCTTCACCCTTCTTCACTCATCTCTCTCAGTGCTTCTTCAAATCCCCAATGATCCATATTTATAAAATCTGACCACAAAATTCTATGCTTCAAAATCCTTAGGGAATCTGAAACTATCAATTTGATAAGCCCATGATGTGACAAGAGTTCCTATTTTCCTCTCTTCACTTTTAGGCTCACTTCCTTCAACAATTGTAGGAGGAAATAAGGTATGCTTAACTTCTTGGTTTCTTCTTGATTGAGGAAATGCCTGAGCTAATGTAGAAGCCTAAAGTGGTAGGCATATACAACACTCATTCTACCTTCACATGTGATATACTTGATGATGTGGTAGGCTAATTTTGGCCAAGGATGAGGGATACTTTCCCTCTTAATACCAATTTTTTCTTCATGAGGTTTTTCATTTGGGTGGAAGAATATCTTTTTGGCATCGATGGCTTCATGTATTTCCTCCTTATCCAAAGGAAGACCCATGGTCAAACTAAACTCTTTGATTATGGATGCTTCATTGACTTTGATTATCATCCCTCTTACTGTGGATACATACTCCTGCTCCTAGACTTTATGAAAATTTAGAGTGAATTTGTAACATCCCCAGCCAACCACAGGCTGGGAAATGCCACTCCAGAACATTCTTTCATGCTCTAATACCAATTTGTAACATACCCAACCAACCACATGCCAGGAAATGCCACTCCGGAACATTCTTTCATGCTCTGATACCAATTTGTAACATCCTCGACCATTCATGCGGGCCAAGCTACATCGGAGAACACATCCGTTCTCTGTGCGGAACGTACTGTAACATACTTAGCATCCTAACTAAGTTATGTCTCATATAATTTTCTAACTGCATGCAATTAAAACATATGCACACACAGAACTCTTGCGGAAGCTTAATATATATAAGATGTGAATAGACAAATACGTTATGTAAATGCATGAATTCACACTCAAATAGCAGTAAACATATATAGGTAGCATATACATGAAATACCCATAAGCATACAGATAGCTATAATCATGCATAGGATAAACCCATAAAAATAACACGTGAATAACAATGCAACATGTAAATTAATCACACAATTGACACTTATCTTTGTGAGAATATCACCAACTATGTGCAGACCTTCCATGAACCTCCTAGTCTTAGACCACACTGTTAATCACTCTCAACAGTGAGTCACCCCTGAGATGCGACTAAACTCCACCTGGGTAAAGGGGTTCCTAACCAGGCTAAAGGCTCATGAACAACAAGAAAGACTCTATCTCAGGTGCTCATTCAACTAACAAACTACAGTCCCTCATTCCCCACATGCCTGTCCCACCCAAGGAAGTGTGCCCCTTCTCTGCTCAACAGTCCCTCAGATGCCCCACTTCCCTTCCAGGGCTTCAGCAACAGGCCGGATAGGAAGTCTCAGAGCCCTGCAGCTGTAGTTCAACACCTTCGGGAAATCAATTCCCAACAATTCTCTCACCCAAAGAATTTCTCACGGGCCTAACAACCCACCTCTTCAATATCCCATGGTCCTGACAACCTGCTTCTTCAATCCCATTCCCAAGCTAACAGTTACCCAACAGAAGGCTCTGGATACGGGTTCAGGTAAAGTCATGAAGATACAAATGATAGCTCAATGGCCACCAATACTCCTGGATGATTAACTGTATATCTCAGTGATGGATGAATCAGGGGAAATATGATGGTCTGAATGATGGAGAGTTCCCGAAATGAACTAAGTCCAACAATATGTATGCATGCCCCCAACCTGACACTTGTCATGTTGGAAGCTACTTTGGCCCACTTGGCCCCAACTTAGCACTTAGAATAACATAATTATCCATACTTTATGATTTAATAAATATTAATATAATATTCCTTAACTTATCCCCTTCCCTTTCCCTAACTAGTGGATTTTAGTCCCCCATCTCTTTTATTGTGGCCGGTCTGCGTGCAACGATGTATCTTATATTAAATATGAGATATGTACAAAAATAGGCGCACTGTCCTTTAACATCTAGGCTCTCCGACCTAATCAAAACATAAGCATCTTAGCTTATAATACTGGCTCACCAGCCTATAAAACATATTAGATACACAAGGCTCCCTGGACTCTACATCACGCACACTTAATATGCTGCGCGCAATATCCCGGAATGTGCACACTTCCTCATTTTACTACACAGTACATGCATGCACTATGCCATGAAATGTGCATACCAAAATGATATCAAATCATCTCACCAACTTATGTACATTTTTATTTACATTTGCAATTGGGTTCTACCTGGGGATATTACAATCCCCTCTCCTTATTTATGCATTGTCCTCAGTGAATTATATACCATGCACCATTCAAATTCTTTAAAGTCTCCAAGATTTAGCTATTGAAAGCTTGTCATCCATCTGGTGCTCTACTTTCCAGCACCAATTCTAGTACTCATACTGCAACTTTAATTCAATTGCTCTATTCCATAGAGCTAGTTCAGGAAATAATTAAGCTCATTGTTCCTTATTACATGCTTTAATTAAACTTCATTGAAGCAACAACTGGATGTAGATCCATGACGTTCCACCCAGCCTTATATCTCACTGCTGATAAACTCTCAACAACATACCATTTCCAAGCATGGAATATGACTCCATCAGGACAATGGCTTCCTAAGATAACCATGACCCACAATCAATATCAACATAGTCTAGGCCAAGGTACCAAACCTCAACAACACTCCAACCAACAGTCTCTCTCCCCACATGCCTGTACAACCAAAGGTAGTATGCACCTTCACTGTCCAACAACTCCTTGGCTGCTCATCTTCCTTTCCAATGCTCCAGTACAGGCCAGACAGGAAGTATCAGAGCACCATGGCTCCAAGAGTTCCCACTTTAATCATTATCTTTTCATCTCAACAACACTCCCACCAATGGTCTCTCTCTTCCCCACATGCCTGTACAACCCAAGTTAGTATGCACCTTCACTGTTCCACAGTTCATCGGCTGCTCAAACTCCCTTCCAGGGCTTCAGTACAGGCCAGACAGGAAGTCTCAGAGCACCGTGGCCCCAAGAGTTCCCACTTTAATCATTATCATCTCATTCTGCATCATACACATGCAATTATCATGAGAGAGAATTATAAAAAATTCATTTTATAAATCAAATTAATTTCATAAGGAATTCGACTTTTCTCAAATATGAAATTCTATTTATATTGCATACAACCAACAAATTGTCAGTATTTTCTGTACATCGTAATTCAACATGTATAACACCTTATGCCATGATATTAGAATTACCTGCACCTAGCAACTCAATCATAATTACCAACAATTCAACCAAATAGAATGACTCATCATTCTAATAATATGCATAAGCATAATTAATAACAATAAGTTCATTTCTTCAATTTTCGAAACAATTTTTTTTGTAGTCACTATTCCCGTGACCACCTCACTTGCAAGTTTATTGTTGCAATGTTTACCAGTTATTGAAATGTTCTTAACTTCACGAGTTAGCAACATTTCAAACATTAGTATAATTATTTTCAAGCAAAATCATATATACATGCACTCACAAAATGCATTCAACAAAAATGCATTTAAGTATACAATTCCATCATGTATGAGTGCAACTCTGTCACTTACCAAGCATGAGTGAAACTCTCAATGCCTAATTACTCAATGCTCCTTTGCATTGAATTTTAGAATGAGACTTATCTAAGTCATGCATCTCACCATCCATAAATTGGAAATCTGGCCAATGTCTTGACACATCTCCACACACTTCCCATTGTCTTCCCAATTACTTGGATGCCTTCCATTTCGACCTGAACACTACACCAAGAATACAATTCTGTAGTGTTTACTAGTGTTAGCAAAAAGGTTGCATTCCAATTTTTATTTAAATTAGGAAGCTCATTGGGTGTTTGTGTGGCACATAACCTTTCTATAACCATACCTTGCCATATCCAACCCTGTCCTGGTCTCATACATGACTAGATTTCTTAGCATCATTCCTATAACAAGTTCTTATCTTTCATTTTCTTTGGTTATTGTCTCATAACCAAATTAACATGACATGCTACTATGTGAGTGTGTGCATTCAAAAGCTAAAAGATTTGATAACTATAGTAGTCCTCTAGCCTTTACCACACCTAGTGGTAACTTAATCCTGTCAATGCACTTAAACAATACCATACAACGTAGTATAAAATTCAATTTGGGGAAATTCTTACCTAGAGTTCCCTTTGGAAATTATACAACATAATTTCCAAAAGAGAGATACTTACCTGCATGGCTGCCATTAAACGAGTTTAATGCTACCTAATTAGCTGATGACTATAGAAGTTCTCATGCTTCCTTATCAACCTTATAATTCAATATTCCAGCCTTATGTTGCTTCCATCCATGTGCAACAACATTATCAACAACACTTGCAAACATGCAAGCATTATCACCCTATGGCTGTTCCAACAAGCCATAAAATACTTGCTGATACTCAATTGCAACAACTTCTTTCTTCCTGTATCACGTTTCCTTGTTTATCCCATAAGTCTTCCCTTCTCCTAGATTCCTGAACCTTCAAGTGCTCTTCACTGTAATTACTGTGCATGAATATTTCTGATCTGAGCACTTTCTAGCCAAAATACTCCTGGCTTCTTTTTATTTTCCATCCAAATACTCAACTGATATTAAACTTCAACTTTTTATTTATTTTTTGGATCCATCTATCCCAACTCATACTTGGATGGATTATGGTTCCAATCTTGTTGTCTTATAGACTTTGGATTTTCAATATCCATTTATTTTTCGGATCCCTCTGATCCAACTCCTCCATGACCCCATTCTATTTCTAGTCATGTTTTCTAAGGAACCTTGGATAGTTAACACCAACTTCCTTCTTGAGGTGCTTGATTTATCCTTTTCTTAACCGATCATATCAGTACTTGGATTTGCTTGCTGTCTATTACTTTCCTTGTCTTGACCAATCTGATTTCAACCTGCCTTGCACAATCCAATTCTATCATATCATAAATAATGCCCTTCATACCATGCTTCCACTGCGCACTCTGATAACCATACGTGAAGCATTATTCTAATTTCATAGCTAATCCATGGATATGATGCACTCCTTACCCAATGTGCAATAAGCCTCTTTATGTATCTGATTACTGTCATTTAGGTAGTCAATTCCTTTTATAATAAATTTGACTCCCATGTATTGCTTAATCTGTATATTGGTTTCTTTGGGAGTGAATGCACTTTCACTAACTCATTCACTACATGATCTATTCCTTTGTCTGGATTCCATTGAATACTTGACTAACATGAGAGGACTTCCTGTAGTGGCCTCCCAAGATTTTATGGCTACGCCAACATTCATACCTTAACCCTTTTGTAGTCTTGGCCTTTGATCATCTTCTGAAATATTTTGTCATAACACTCTTTCCCTGAGTACTTCTGCCTATTATTATACATATACATATATTATTATTATTATTATTATTATTATTATTTTAACTAAACTTCAACCTTCTCACCTCATCGCCGAAGCTTGATAGTTTGGAGAACCGAAAAAACTATCGTGGTTTTTAAAACAGACGCGTGATGCCTCCAGAGATACATCAGGAAAAAGGCGGTTTGCCGAAACCACCTTTGTCAAAGTTTCGATGTCACGTGCTTCAATATGTCAAAACCACCACTCGTGGGACGAGCGACGACTAGTCAGATCACCCCTTTTCAGTCGCTTGGTACTCGACATTCGTTTGATGCCAAGTGAATGCCGCCATGTAACGAACTCAAAAGCTAATCATTTGAAATGGATTAGTCGAGCATGGAAAACCAACTTGCTTGTACGTAGTCTGTCTGTGATTCATGATTTGGACTCTATAACTACCAATTCTCAAGCATGGAGGCATCAGCTTATCCATAAAGGGAGTAATCTCCAAATTTGGTCGACCTTATGATCTCTGTAAAATCATTTCCGTGTCCACAAAAATTGAGGTACATGGACAACACTAAATCCAGTGAGACTGGTTATTCAGGCAACATGGTAGATTTTCCTACGAGTAAGGAGGAAAGGGTACTTGCACACATTCTAGCGACTAAATTCCACACAGAGCCGGCTACAGACTCGCAGTTGGAAGTCAGGCTGAATCCCACTATGAGGGATCTAATCATCAACATGGGGGCTGCTAAGAAGAAAAGGAGCAAGCGACAGAAGAAGGAAACCATAGATGAAACAACCGAAAGTGTTGGAGAGAATCAACCGGTATGGTTAGATTCTTTAAAGGAGGAGATTTCTAAGCTGAAATGAGTCCTCAAATTAAATTAAGTATATTTCAATGAATTTTGGACAGCCGGTAGCAGAGGAAAAGGGCCCCAGAGGTGGTAACTGTTATTTTAAATCATTCCCTTTTTGCAACTTGCCTCTATTTTTAGCTATATGCAGAGGGTCTGAGTGTTTCAAATTCTACAAATAATTCCTCTATATATATATATATATATATTAGCTCGAGGAAGAAAAAGGGGAAAAGGAACCTGTCCTCTGAGCAGGAAGACTTTTTGTAATTTTGGAATTAAAATGAATATATAAATGCAGTAGCAGATTTTGGACTGTTTAAGAAAAGACTCTGATTGGTGGTGATATGCGTCTTGTTTTCTTTTATAGTATGTGTTTCTTTTTCTGTTAATACAATGCAAATTTTCTATTAAACTCAGACTCATCACCTTAATTAGCCTTCTCCTCTTGATAGTTCAATGTTCCGACAATACATCGTTCATTCCAGACTCCATAGTCCAAAAGTCATCCCCGTTCCTCCAGTCATTCAACAACAACCCTCAAAATAAACCAAATCTAGCCAATGTTTTCTATAGATATACTCATATTTATCGTGCACAACAACATCACAAGGTAAATCGTGCTTTCACGCACCTATAACCACTATGCATTTCTTCTCCATCGCGCTAATAACTTGCGCATACTAACTTGTGCGTACTACCTTTGCGTTGCGTGCCAATATCCACTGCACGCAATTTTTTGTATCACGCACTGATATGCCACATGCATTTCGCTCTATGCATTGCACCATGCCAAAGTTCAATATGCCCCCACCGTGCACAATAATATGTGCGCACCATTGATTACACTGTCGCGAGGAAACTTATACTCATTTTGCGCACGAGCCAACCACTCCTCTGTGTTTTGAAATATTGCGCACACCACATGCACCATTACTATGTGTGTGCACACCGCACAATGTTAAATTTAGTGCGTGCACCAACACACCAACATTTTTTTGCGCGGCGTCATAATTTTCCGCGCGCACCCTCACACCATATTTTTTTCCACGCGCGCATCAACACGCCAATACCTTTCCGCGCAGTGCCAAATTTTACCTTTCCTAAGCTTTTCACTGCGCCGCATGAATTTTTGGTGTGCCCAACTGCGCACATTCATCTTTATGCGCATTGATTCCTCATGAATTCCGCTACAAAAATTGGGGCTTTTTTTTCCTAACTCACCATAAACATTCTGCAACTATGAAATTTGTTCAATTTCACCCCGATAGCATCAACTCAACCTTTGTAACAACAGATCACTGTGGGTTGATATTTTTGGAACGAATTTCCCCAAAATCAATTCTCAAATTGAGAATTTTATTTACTAATCTCTCTCCAACTGTCACAGCTTCACAGTAACTTCAAATTCGACCCATTCCAGGTTCTAATTTGCTAGAATAGATATTAAACAATAATATCTCACCACTTGGCCAAATTTCTCCATTTCCCCATGAATTCACCAACCGAAATTGGGGCTTTTTCCCAATTTCAGTACCATATTGTAGTGAGGCGCTCCGCAACTCGAAATTTGGACACTTCGAAATAAAGCCTCTATAAAATTTTGCTTCAACTCAACCTTCTCGGCCCATCCAGGCTCAGTGTTGAAAAATGAAGATCTGATACCAATTTGTAACATCCCCAGCCAACCACAGGCCGGGAAATGCCACTCTAGAACATTCTTTCATGCTTTGATACCAATTTGTAACATCCCCGACCATTCATGCCGGGCCACACTACACCAGAGAACACATCCGTTCTCTGTGCGGAACGTACTATAACATACTTAACATCCTAACTAAGTTATGTCTCATATAATTTTCTAACTGCATGCAATTAAAACATATGCACACACAGAACTCTTGCGGAAGCTTAAAATATATAAAACGTGAATAGACAAATATGCTATGTAAATGCATGAATTCACATTGAAATAGCAGTAAACATATATAGGCAACATATACATGCAATACCCATAAGCATACAAACAACTATAATCATGCATAGGATAAACCCATAAAAATAACACGTGAATAACAATGCAGCATGTAAATTAATCACACAATTGACACTTATCTTTGTGAGAATATCACCAACTGTGTGCAGACCTTCCATGAACCTCCCAGCCTTAGACCACACTGTTCATCACTCTCAACAGTGAGTCACCCCCGAGATGGGACTAAACTCCACTCGGGTAAAGGGGTTCCTAACCAGGCTAAAGGCTCATGAACAACACGAAAGACTCCATCTCAGGTGCTCACTCAACTAAAAACCTGCAGTCCCTCATTCCCCACATGCCTGTCCCACCCAAGGAAGTGTGCCCCTTCTCTGCTCAACAGTCCCTCGGCTGCCCCACTTCCCTTCTAGGGCTTCAACAACAGGTCAGATAGGAAGTCTCAGAGCCTTGCAGCTGTAGTTCAGCACCTTCGGGAAATCAATTCCCAACAATCCTCTTACCCAGAGAATTGCTCACAGGCCTGACAACCCACCTCTTCAATATCCCACGGGCCTGACAAACCACTTCTTCAATCCCGTTCCCAAGCTAACAATTACCCAACAGAAGGTTCTGGATACGGGTTCAGGTAAAGTCATGAAGATACAAATGATAACTCAATGGCCGCCAATACTCCTGGATGATTGACTGTATATATCAATGAAGGATGAATCAGGGGAAAGATGATGGTCCGAATGATGGAGAGTTCCTGAAATGAACTAAGTCCAACAATATGTATGCATGCCCCCAACCTGACACTTGTCATGTTGGAAGCTACTTTGGCCCACTTGGCCCAAACTTAGCACTTAGGATAACATAATTATCCATACTTTATGATTTAATAAATATTAATATAATATTCCTTAACTTATCCCCTTCCCTTTCCCTAACTAGTGGAGTTTAGTCCCCCATCTCTTTTATTGTGGTCGGTCTACGCGCAATGATGTATCTTATATTAAATATGAGATATGTACAAAAACAGGCACACTGGCCTTTAACATCTAGGCTCTCAGGTCTAATCAAAACATAATCATCCTAGCTTATAATACTGGCTCACCAGCCTATAAAACATATCATATACACAAGGTTCCCTGGCCTCTACATCGCGTGCACTTAAGATGTTGCGCGTGGTATCCCAGAATGTGCACACTTCCTCATTTTACTGTGCAATACATGCATGCACTATGACATGAAATGTGCATACCAAAATGATATCAAATCAGCTCACCAGCTTATGTACATTTGTATTTACATTTGCAATTGGGTTCTACCTAGGGATATTAGAGAATTCCATGGCCATTTCATCATACCCCCTAAGCCTTTCAAAATACCTCAGCCAGTTGCTTTTTTGAAAAATATCCAAGATTTCTAGGTCATCATAGGTCCTAGAGGGTTCAAATGGCTCCCTTTTGTTAAATCCTTCTCCCATCATTACTCTACGATGCTTATGTGTTAAATTTTCAAGGATTGTTTCAGGGGAGGAACGTTTTTAAAGAGAAAATTTTGGTTATTTATTTCGTGTAGAAGGGACTGTTGAGAAAAAATGACAGTTCTAATGCTTTCTTTTTAGACAACCATGGTAATTATGGAATTTCAAGAAAAATATAATTGAAGAACTTGAGGTATCGAGCAATTTAAGGGAAATATGGTCTTTCCATAGTCATTCCTACAAGAAATGTGCGACAGATTTCTACAGGACTGTCTAAGCTAGTTTATACATGAACGCGTGATCTTGCTAAAAAACTCATGGAAACCCTAACAATGGTGGTTTTCGACCATATGTTTGTAAAACATAAAAATTATAAGAGCAACTAAGAGAATTTTATACATAAGAGAATGATTCCTTTGGAAAGGAGGGTTTAGTGGCTACCTGTAACAACCATACTCCTATAATGTTTTCTTACTCCCTGGATAAAAGTTTTCTGATATTTCTGTCCTCTGAATTCATCTCTCCTGCTTGGCACAACTCGAATTCACCCTCTTTCTCTCACAATTTGAAATGGTTCTCTAATTGCCCCTTTACTTCCACTTTTGTTTGAAGTTCGGGTTTAAACTTGTTGTCCCATCCCAGCTATCGACATGATGGATTAAGTACCTTTAATTCATGTATTTTTAGTCTTTAATGATTGTTTGAATGACCCTCCACTTAACTGACTTAACTTAACATGTTAATTAAACCTTAACACAAATTATGGCCACCCCCCTCTAACGTGGCAATTAAACGTCTTCGTTCTCATCACCATGTTAGACTTTTATAAATGTTTGACCATATTAAATAAGCATGCATATATTTGTATGAGGATTAACAAATGTTTAAGAGGGGATATTGTTGCGATACTCATGTTACCTTTGCATGCGCTGATTGGTGTTTGCAGGTCACTGGAGTGATGAAAGGATTTATTTCTCATTCCTTGGTTGTTGGTTTGCTTGATCACGTTGAAGACTTCCTTCTTGATATGGGTGTTGAAGACTTCCTCTTTGACGTGGGTGCTGAAGACTTCCTCTTTGATATGGGTTAGAAATTCTCTACAAAAATATCTTGGTTATCATGGTTGTTACGTGTATACAAGGGATCTTGTAGAACTGTATTTTTGCATACTATAATGTTTTCTATAGGATACAAAGTATCCGTAGGATTGAAATTTTGTTGTCCTAGTGCTTATGTTTGATGAAAAAATGGTTGATAAAGGTTGTGATGTTGTTGATGCTAGTAATGATATTGCTAGTGTTGGTCTTGTCCTTTGAAATGCTACCTGTTATTTGTGAAAATGATCCTATATTTGTAGATCAATTTTATTGAAACAAGGGGTAAAAAATGCAAAGTGTTGAATATAAAAAGTGTTGTTGATGTATGAAAAAAAATAAAAAGGATTTATGAATGAAAATGATGGAAAGTGTGATGTATGGAAGATGATATTGAAGGTGCATAAAAACTGAAAAATGCTTACTTCATTTATTGATTTGTTGCTAATTGTTTGTTGATTTTTTGTGTGTGTGCAGATGATTGCTACAAATGGAGTCCTTGGGTACCTACAAAACAAAACATTAGTATTCTATTTTTTTTAAGGCAGAGGTGCCATCATTGGTTTTCACAAATGCCATGCCTCATCAAGCCTATGAGAGGTTTTCTTGAGGAGGATATTTTTTTATTCCTTAGATTTGAGACTACCTCCATTGGAGGTTTTCACCCATAGATCTGTCCTAGATACCTTAGCGAGGTTTTTATCCATGTTTTTTTTTTTTTGTGTGTTTCTTATATCTAGTTATTTGAATGGATTGAGAGAATCTCTGCTATCAATCACATCTAGATTTTGTTTCTTCATTGTTGTTGTAAAATCTTCCCTTGTTATTGGATTATTGTAAACTTTCAGCCTAAATCCATTCACTAGCAAGGGAATTCCTTCTTTATTAATGGTTTTGATCTATATTGAACCATTTCCACAATATTTTTCAATGATGTAGGGAGCTAACCACCTAGTCATCATCTTTCCCTTGAATTATTTGACCCTTGAATCATATAAGAGGGACCAATCCCCTTATTTGAACTTCCCATGCTTGATTTTCTTATCATTCCACTGTTTTATTTGTTGATGCACTATTTCAATGTTGAAGAGTGTTTGCATTATGTACTCATATAAGGAATTTAGTTGATTTAATATTTCTTTCTGTACTGATGTTACATCCATATTCAATTCAAATGTTGTTCTTAATGTATGGTATTCAAACTCAATAGGGATCGTGGCTTTCTTACCATAGACTAACTCAAAGGGTGTGACCCATGTGGTAGTATTCCATGTGATGTTGTATTCCCATGTTGCTTCTGTGAGTTTATTTGACCAATTTTTCTTGTTCATGCTCATTATTTTGGTGAGGATGTTTTCCATCTTTCGATTGGTGACTTCAACCTGTCCATTTGCTTGTGGATGGTAGGGTGTTGATTTCCTATGGAATATGTTGTGTTCCTTCATGATTTCCTCAATTAGTCTAGATGTGAATTGAGATCCTTGGTTTGTGACTATTTCTATGGGATAACCAAACCTAGAGAATATGCATTCTTGGAGTAATGCAACTACATTATGTTCCATGGAATCCTTAATAGCCTTTACTTCATCCCACTTGGTGAGATAGTCAATGCATACAATCATGTGCTTATTTTTATATAATGGTGGATCAATTGGGCCTGTAAAGTCCATGCCTCATTTGTCAAATGGTTCCAATGATACTTGGGGCTGTAAATGAATTTCATTCCTCTTTGTAGGCTTTCCCATTCTTTGACATTCATCACAATGTGAAGTGTATTATTGAGCATCTTTGTGTAGGGTCGGCCAATAGTATATTCTTGAAAGATACCGTAATATGTTCTCTTTGCGGAATGATTCCCTCCACATGGTTCATCATGACAAGCATGGAGGATATCATGCACTTCATATTCTTTTATGCATCTCCTCAAGACTTGGTCTAGACCAATTTTGAATAGATACCCTACTACCCAAGTGTAGGTTGTTCTTTTCCAGACTATCTTGCATATTTCTCAGTAGGATAAATGTTAAGGAAACTTCTCTGTTGTCAGATAATTTTCTATGTCAACAAACTAGGTGGTTTGTGTTGATATGGAAAAGAGGTGCGCAAATGGAAACTTATCATCAATGATGCCTTCTTCAATAGGAATGATGAACCTGGACAAAAAATCTGCAACAACATTTTTCTTGCCAGGCTTATCAAGAATAATTAGATCAAATTGTTGTAATAACAAAAACCATCTAATCATCCTACCATTGAGGTTATGTTTATTCATCAAGTATCTAATAGAAACATGATTTGTATGTACAAGAATTTTATACCCTGTAACATAATGTCTGAATTTATTTAGAGCATGAACTACTGCTAAAATTTCCTTTTCTCTAACAATGTAGTTTAGCTCTGCACCAACCAAATTTTTACTTATGAAATAAATTGCATAAGGTTTGTTTCTTAATTTTTCCCCAATACCGCTCCTACATATTTATCTGATGCATCAATATGAATATGAAATGGAAGAGCCCAATTGAGACCTTGTAGAACAAGAGTCATTGCAGGTATTTATTTTATCATTTCAAATGCTTGTTGACAGTTTAGAGTCCAAAAATAATATACATCCTTGGATAGCAGGGTAAATAGGGGAGAAGATATCTTATTGAAATACTTGATGAAACTCCTATAGTATCCTGCATTTCCAAGAAAGCTTCTGATATATTTTGGTTTCAAAGGGGTAGGAAGTAGTGTGATGATTTTGACTTTATTTTTGTCTACTTCAATCCCTTTGGAGGACAGGTGGTGTCCTAACACAATCCCTTCATTCATAATCATGTTGCATTTTTCATTGCTAAGGGATAAGTTCATTTCTATACATCTTTGGAGAACTTTGTCCAGATTGTCTAAGGCCTCATCAAAATACTTCCCATAAGGGGTAAAGTCATCCATATATATCTCAACTTTATCATGGATGAGTTCTGAAAAGATGCTAAGTATTTCTCTTTGGAAAGTGTATGGGGCATTACATAGGCCGAATGGAAATAATTTGTAAGAAAATGTTCCGTCAGGACAAGTAAAGGTTGTTTTGTCTGATCTGAATTTGGTTGTATCCACTAAACCCATCCAAGAATGAAAAATGTTCTTTCCCGACTAAGACATCCAAGACTTGGTCAATGAAGGGTAAAGGAAAATGGTCCTTTCTTGTAGCCTTGTTTATCTCTTGGCAGTCCACACATGTCCTCCATTTCACATTCTTTTTTAAAACAATAACAAGAGGATAGACCCACTCACTATCATAAATTGGATATATGAATCCAACATCTAACAAATTTTGAAGTTCTTATTTAACTATATCTTTCATTGCAAGGTTCATCCTTATTTGGGGCTGCTTAATAGGTTTGCATTCCTCTTTGATGTAAATGGTGAGTACAAATGGAAGGATGGGTGCCTTTCATATCTTTATAATCCCATGAAAAATATTCAATGTTTCTTTTAAGCACATCTAACAGTTTTTGTCTTGATGGTTGGTAAGTCTAGTACCGATTTTGAGTGTTTTTGCAGGAATTATTTCTATGGTTTTGATAGATGGGTCTTCAATATCAACAATGAATAAGTCTTTCCATAATTCTATTTTGTTTTCAGCAGAAATTTTAGATCTCGTTTCATAATTTATTCCCTCTATTTTCACATCAATTGGATATTGGTTTTGCATAAAATTTTCAAGGAAAGTGTCCTCATCAATTTTGATACTAGACAATAATGTGTTAATTGTGTAGATGGGATAGGTAGTTGTTTGGGTCGGATCTTCTTCTTCTTCTACCCAAATATGAAGGTTTTCAATTATCAAAGGTTGGGCAGGAGGATAAAGAACAATATGTTTTTTGGGATATGCCATTAGTTATAGTCATGTTTCCTGCCCTACAACCATTGTATTCATTTGTTGTGGCCATCTAAGGCCTCCCCAAAATAAGAGGACACCCATTGAATTGAGATTTGGTTTGAAGAACTAAGAAATCGGTAGGATATTCCCAAGAGTCAATATAAATTGTTATATCTTCCAACATTTATAGAAAGGTCTAATCATGGGTAAACCCATGGGCCGACATCCCTTAACCCATCACATAAACCCTAAAACCCTTTTCTTGGTCCACAAGCCCAAAAAACAAGAGAGATCCTGTGATCTCAACTCCGCTTGGGCGCTCCATCTTCGACCAGCCTATCGAAGTCCCAAAAGTGGTCAAACACAACCAATGTTTCCTCAAAACTTGGTCGAGGGCCAACAGGCCCCCAACACTCACCTGTGACTCGTCCCGAGTCACTCAAATCTGGGAAACACTGCTTCGAAGACCTCGAGCTTATCTCAATATGCCTCGACTTGCTGCTTTCCCAGAGCCTCCTGCTCGATGAACTCCTAAATAACCTGTTCTGTAACAGGCCCTTCCAAGTGCTGTTCCACTGTTGCAACCACTTGGTCTAGTTGCGAGCCTTGTCCTTTAATCTCTTCAAAAATTGTGAAGGATTCGTCCTGCACCGGTTGTAGTCTCTGTGTAACCTCCATGAATTTTCTCTGGATGGCAGTAATCTGCTGCTGGACTACGCGCTGCTCCTGTGATCTCTTCATTTTCTCAACTGAAGTGAGTGACTTCATCTGCGCTTGCACAATGGATGCCTACTGTTGTGCCTCCTGTAGTTGTGCTTCCAGTTTCCTTAGCTCCTGGTCTTCTGCGAGGCATTCGTAGGCCTGCGCACTATGATTACTTAATTTCTTACATTATATGCGAGTGCCCTGATCCTTCCAACTGCGCTCCTAGCAACTTCCTCCCTCTTATCACACACTTCTTATAGGGTGCTCAACACTGCTTGGAGTTCTAACTTTGTTACTCTCGCTTGAAGCTGCTGAATGGCCTCATTGAGCTTCCCCACTTGAATTTCGGTCGAGTCTTCCTCCTTCTGTGCCAAGCCTGGAACAAAGAAAAGTGATTTAGTCACTGTCTCTTTGATTGCAGTTTTCTCTGTGAGCAGTTGGTCTTTTTCTTTTTGTACCTTTGCATTGTCCTCCTCGAACATCGCCTGAATTTCATCTTTCTCTTTCTGCGCAAATCAAAGTTTCTCTAAGACCTCCTCCTTTTCTTACTTCAAGGATTCTGTAGCCTACTCCTTTTCTTCTTGGTCTCGCTAAAGTCGAGCCTCTGTTGCATCTGCTAATCTTCGTAATTGGCTAGGCTTATCCCCCAATTCTGCAATTTTTTGACGAAGAAGGCGCAGTGGGTACTGCGCGGTTCAAATGGATGGCTTGTTGTATCTCCTTCAACTCCTTCTCTATTATTTCATACAACGTCTCCTGCTTTGCTCCATAGCGTTGCAAGATATCCTCTGAAACATCCTCCATAGCTGTGATGATTAGATCGACGTCGTCCTCTGTGAGCGTTGACTTCATCTTGGACTTACTGGCATACGTCTTCTTTCGTGATGATGGATTATGCAGAGAAACCTTCCTTTTCTTCCATTTTTCGGCCTTTGAAGGGGGGTCCTTCGGCGGTGTAACTTCACATTTGTGTTTCTTTTCTTCTTCTTCCCTTCCTTCTTCTTGGTTCACTTTGTATCCTCCTCCTCTTGTGGGTGAGTCAGGCCCACTTTCCTCTGAGGCTCTATCCTCGTCATCAGTTTCTATGTTCTACACTTCCTCCTTTTTCTTATTTTTCTTCGCAGTAGTCTTTCCATCATGTTTGACCCGGGTGACCAAGGGACTTCCGATGATGTCGAGGTCATAGAGTTCTACAATGTCAACTGGTACAAGGAACTCTGTTGGCCATTCTTTGGTGATATCCTCCATATCTTTGTCGGTCATCTTATAATAGGACTGTAGCTCCTCCTTTGTAAGGTAGCTAGAGAGGTAGTGGGGGGGCCCAGAGGGCCCCCCCACTACCTCTCTAGCTACTTTACATCCTTACTTTCATCCCTGCATGCAATGATGTAGATAAAGTGCCGATCTGCGTGGAACTTCGCTAGCGGTCTGTACTGGTGCAATGTATTCGGTGTCATTCATGGAAATGATTCAATAACATGATTTAGCTACTGGTAGTAAGCATGGAAGACAATGTTCGACTGCCACTGCTTTGACATATCATTTGTATACCACAAGGTGGAGAACCTCACGACCAACGGTTCTGATGGCTTGAATTTTGGAAATGTCACTCCTTCCGACATCTGCCAAGCGACAAATGTGGTTAATACCAGTAACCAACTGAAATGGAATTCATAGCCCTAATCCCGTGCTTCACGACAGTCCTTATCCAGCTCGTTGATGAGGTAACTCGCCTAGCCCATCTGCATCCCCTCCACGAACTTTCCTGTGAGGTATACTACGAATCTAGTGACCTACGTGGGTGTTACCCATGATTTTGGTCATCATGATGGTATATTGATGGTGGTGTACTCAGGCTCCTTATAAGAACTTTCTCCTGAGAAAAGTGACATTCATCTCTTCCCAGAAAACTTACTTTTGAAGAGAGTTCGCAGGTTGCCAATATACTAGGGTGAGAGAATGACCCATTCTCGCAGGCTACCTTAAGCTAGGGTGCGAACTTCTCACACTGTGCTACATAGCTAGGGTGCGAACTTGCTCTAAAGCTTGGAAAAAGATGAATTCTCGATGGTTCTAGAAGGGAATCTTCTAGAAGAATGGGTTGG
>ML779745.1:736893-756182 GCA_009831015.1 Picea engelmannii | reverse complement strand
AAGATTCATTGGAGAATTGGTGAAAGAATTGTGTGAAGGACTTAGCTTGAACAGGAGCTTGGAGACTCTAGCAAGTCTATCAAGAGGATTTGATCTTCTTCATACAAGGATTGAGCGAGTGTGTGTGTTGGAGCCAAGAGCCACCGAAAGGGAGCTTGTGACATCAAGGCGATCAGGTTGTAATCTTCTACTTTCAATTAATATGATACAGTGGCATGTCCTTTTCCCATAAAGTCATTCTCACTTTATTATGTAATTCCTTGATCATACACATAAGTTGACAGTTGAATATATTTTTCTATCTTCACTTTGGTTGGTTTGTGTTGTCTTGGTCTTGACCTCACGAGAGCACCAGAGCGAAGTGGGAGCAACAGAGACCCTAGGAAGCGATACAAAGGTGTGTTGCTTGTTCCTTCCTACTAGCTAATTCAATGGTCAAAACTTAGGGAAAGAGTCATGTCATGTCTTGTTTTGTTCTAGATCCAGGTGGATCTAGGGAGATCAGTTAGTGTCCACACCTACTGATTTGTCCGATAACAAAATTGGCGACTCCACTGGTCCAGAGGCCTCTTCAAATTTTGTGCCTTTTTCCAAAAATTTGATTAGTTTCAAACATTCTCGCACTGCACTCCACAGTGGCCTGCGAGAATATACTGAGTTCGCACCTTGATTTTAGGTTCAGTGCGAGGTTCTTGCAATCTGCTCAAAGCTCACCTACGAGAATGACCCATTCTCGCGGTGTGTAATACTGCTAGCCTGCGAACCCTCTTTTTCAAAATTTTGGATTTAAGACTTTTGCATGATCAACTGCCCAGATCAATATAGGTGCCTAACAAGAGCTTCTTGGACCATTGGTTGATGTTTTCTTGTCTTCATTTTTGTACACGAACAGTCTTAGGAAATCAAGGCTCTTCCTGTCACTTTTTTCTTGACTTTCGTTTCTTGACTTTTCTCGGCAAAGCTATACTCTCTGATTTCAGAATCTGAGTGTGCTTGTTTGATTAAGAACCGGTGATCGGTTGAAAGTTGAGCTTCGTTGTCTTTATCATTTTCTCATTATTTGAAAGATCATTCTCCTCATGCAATTGAAAAGGCTAGTTTGGTTTGCTTGTTATTTTTGTTTCCATTGAAAGATTGGTTTGGGTTTTTATCTATTGCTTGTTCATTAGTTTTTGGTTTTCTTCACTCTCACCATATGGTGTAGGTCCTTTTTGAAAAGTGAACAACATTTTTTCTTTCAAAAGTATTTTCGTTTTCGACAGTATTGAGAATCAATTGTTGAAATTATTGAAAAAGAAACAATAGAGAATTGTTATTTTTGTGTGATTTGTTGCAATTACATTTGAAAGGAAATTGGGTATTGTAGTTCAATTTTGATCCGGAAAACTTCTCTTTCCCTCCCGTACATAGGATTCATTGAATGGAAATTGATATATTTCATTCTTATCCATGCATTGTTGGGTCAGAGTCTTATACAATATCAGTTTCATCTCTGCTTCCTTTGAGTAACAACAACCCTTAATAATACTGTGCAATCGTAAAATTTAACTAGTAAATCTTCTCTAGGGCTCTATTACACCAACATTTAGCTAGGCTAGCGATTTGGAATAGGAAGAGAGATACACTCTCCAAAGCACGAAACACACAATAGCATCTTGTGTTAAGGAGTGTTAAATTCCATTTACAACATCTAGTCTTGGGAAGCCCTTCTCACACAAGGGTCAAACACGAGGTCGCATTGATATTGACAGAGTTACTCACCCTGCTTTGTTGATATCGGTGTAGAGATTGCACGTATTATGGGGGTCACTCGGAGGTATACCCACAATGATGAGTGGAAGCCTTTTGAGTTGATTTCGGGCTAGATACCCTGCCCTTGCATGTGGATCGGACTGTCGACTGTCCCCCCAGGCTTTATTGTTGTCGGTGGTAGCCTTAGTTGCCTATATTTCTAGGGTCTTACACAAGGTGACTGTGAAGGGGAAAGTCTTCATGGTACCTGGAATCGACGTTGGCCAAACTCACTCGGGCTCCTTGGAGGATATACCCACGATTATGTGTGGGAGCTTGCACCAGGGTGTAAGTCCTTTAAGCAGGTCGTCAGTGTAACTTTTACACTCTAGCCTAGCCCATTCTCGTCTCGTTGTTGCGACATTGGATTTCATCACCAACTAGTGGCTTCGGAATTAGAAGGTCCTGTTTGCTTGGTATTGTTTCCTAGATTTTGTTTACTAGCGCATGTTGTTGTTTACCAAAGTTGACCATATGATTTTCTTCGTAAGTTTGTCACTTATTTACAATAGCTCCTCCACGTCGTTCACGTAGAATGCAGGGTTTATCTCCAGAGCATCTGGAAGGTTCTCAACCCTTGCCTACAAGTTCACCTGAGGCCTCTCCTCAGCGGAGTGAAGTCCCAGACGTCACCACACCACAAGTGGAATGAACTGACTCTCTTGAACATTTCCAAATCACCAATACTCGAGAGGACTTTCGCCTTCACCCAGATTCCGGGTGACCATTTATGCGACTGAATTCTTCCGGAGACTTAGTTGCTACATCTTCTGGATCACCGGTTGGACCCTTTCCAGGCATCGAAGGCCAAGATCTTTTTTGGTCTACGAGTGTTTTTAGACGGGACCTTTTTGGTCCAGGCTCACCTGTGATTTCCGAAATCACCCCACCTGTGATTTCTGAAATCTCTAGTCCAGAGGCAGTACCGTTTACTACCACCTATCACTTTCTTCGTATAGACACCCCGTGATCTGACCACGTCTTGACCGTCCCTATCAGAATGGCCCATCACATAGATACTACGAGTGTTCACACCAGGTTTACCACAGTTAGTCTCGCTCCCATCAACACACCGTGAACTCCCAGTGTCACCCCAACACTACCACCTGGATACCGTGCGTTGAATGCTTCCATTCCCACTCCTACGCAAACCCCATCCAACTCTCCTGGTGGTCCTTCTTCTTCTGGGCACTCTCTTTCCAGTTTTATTCTGACACTCCCTCAATTTCCTTTTGGAGGACCTCTCTCGTCCTCCACTGGCAGTCTTAATACTAGTGGCACTATTCCGTCATTCACACCAAATTATCAGATTCCCGTCGGTGGACAATTTCCTCAAGGTGGTATGACTCAACCCCCTCTCAGCGGGAAAATTCCTTTTGGAATGCAAATCCCAATTGGAACACAACCCCCAATTGGAATGTTGCCCCCAATTGGAACACCACCTTCTATAGGAGGACTGACCCCACCTTATGGACAAAACATACCTCCGTCCTTGGCCCAGTATTGGAATCAATTGATACAACATCCTCCTCAATCGACTGGGGGGTAGCAGTTTCCAGCTGCATCTGTGATACCCCCTAGTATGTGCCAACCATATCCAGGTACATTCAATCCCATTTGGGGGTCGAATGCTCAGACTCACATCCTTGTTTCAGGATACAATCCCATGAGCTACTATCCTCTCCAACCACCACTAAATCTGCTTGGGTCTTCACATTATATGCAGACTGCTTATGGTCCTACTGGTTTGCCGATAGGGCTTCCTCCCCAAAGCCACCAGTACCTACAGGTGAATCGACAGTTACCCTTTTTGGCCACTTTGGATCTTCCGAATTTGTCAAGGATTTTAAATGATCCAATTCGTCACTCTCCCCAATGGCCGGCTATACTAGCCAAGCTACCATCGGACATCCCTAAATTTGATAGCAAAGCGGGAGAGAACCTGAACAATCACGTCACGAATTTTCACCTCTGGTGTTCATCCAACTCGTTGATGGATGACTCTATTCGTTTACGTCTTTTTCAACGAACCCTCACAGGTTCTGTTGCGAAGTGGTATATTGAATTACCACGAGGTTTCTTCGCTGACTTCAATACCCTAGCTATGGCTTTCCTCACACACTACCAGTTGTCGATCCGTTATGAAACGGGGACTGAGATTTTGAGTTCTTTCAAACAGAACAAGGCCACTCATATATCCGATCACATTCATGAGTGGCGACGGAGACGACGTCTCATTAAACTCGAACTCCCCAATCAGTTGCTAGTAGAATGGTTCACAAAATCGTTTGTGAACGACATCGGTTGTGACATCACCATGGGTGGGGTAGTCACGGAAGAGCAGGCCATAAGTCGTGCTCAATACCTTGACCTTGTTTATTCACAAACGGGTACCCTTTACGATTTACTACCTGACTTACCTCGTCCTTCCACTTCTGCCACTTCAACTACTCTAGCTGCTTCGCATGCAGCTGATGGTGTGATTGGCACTTTCCAGGCCCAACCACATTCCGCCTCAAGCACCTACCCCAAACCTACTTCGAATGTTCAAAATGCTCTGTCTCCTGCCCCTCCCACTGACAAGACTTCTAAGGTAAATACAGTTCAATCTACCCTAGCCGGTAAAAACAAATCCAAAAACGGAAGGGGTAAGAATAAGGAGGACAAAAATACTTCTCAAGCAGAGCAAACCAAAACTACACCTGTTGACGATTAGGATAAGCGCAAACCTCGATACCCTTGTCTTATCTATGGTGATGAACACTACACGAAGGATTGTCCACGATGCGCCAAGGTCACCAAGTTCCTTCAAGGAGCTCCAACACCATCTGCTGCGGCCGTTTTGTCCCAACCCTTCCCGTCTCAACAATAGGCTCAGTTGGTCATTCATGACCAACCCTCGTCTTCTACTACATCCTATTTATTGATGTGTACTGGCGATTCAAAGCAGAGTGACATTGCCCTCACCAGTCGTGCCAAAGATTATTCTCCCTCTAAAGAGAAGGTTGATGATCTACCTCCTTCCTTGGTACAACCCTCTCCCGCGACTCCACCTACCAACGGTCCTCTTCATCTCAAACGACCGAGCCTCAACACAGTTCTTCGACCCCCCCCAAAGGGCGTCGTTCGGAAATCGACTTTCAATCCTCATGCTCGTGCTGCCCAGAACTACAACATTGTTGAAGATCTAGCCCAAGCACCTTCTGCGATGTCAGCCCTCGAAGTCCTTCAAAGTTGTCCCACACAACGGAAGGCACTGTTGAAAGCTATTGGTGGAATTGACCCGACGGATACGAATTTAATAATTTTTGACTTGGAAGATCACATTCCAAGGTTACCCCCTCAACTTGCATTCCATATCCAAGGGGTTGTCTCCAAAAAAAACATTTGTCGGATCGTTATCGACGAGGGTGCCTCGACGTGTGTTATGTCTCTTACCTGCTAGAAATCCATTGGCTCTCCCTCTTTGAATGAATCCTAGAACACTCTCAAAGCCTTCAATGGCTCCATTTTTAAGCCATACGGTGTCCTTCCTTCGTTGCCCATCACGTTAGAAGGAAAAATGGTCCAAGTCGAAGTGGAAGTCTTTGACGCTCCCCTTGATTACAATCTTCTGCTGGGCCGTAGCTGGATCGATTCCATGTGTGCGGTTGTGTCGACGCTTTTTCAATTGGTACATTTCCCACATCAAGGAAAGGTCATCACCGTCGACCAACTAGCCTTCTTTAATTCCGATACCCGTACTGGAAACGTACCATTCATCGCTAAAACCCCACCAGGTTATGAGAACGTCGGTGTAGGCCTTCTAAAAGACTCTTCATTACTGGGTACTTTCCCCATTCCACCGCCCGATGTTCCACGCTCGTCTGTTGCTTAAATCAACATGATCTCCACCTCGTTTCATGAACTTCCTGCATCTCACGACCTATGGATAGTACCTGACCCTAGAGATCATCTTCGTTACGGCCACGAAATGTCGTTAAGTCCGGTCGAATCTGCTTATTAGGCCATTCAATCGACAACCCCTTCTACCCCCTCTCTTGGTGAGTTATCTCTAGATCCTTTCCATGTCATTTTTCCCACAGACGAGATGATCATGTCTGTCATGGAAGACACCCCTTGGGACGATGGACATCATCGTTTGATCCTTTTTCTGGAGCAACATACCATTGAGAACTACGAATGGATCTCGACCCTGTATACCGTTGTCGTCATCTCAACCATTCCCGAGTCCACGCATGATGTGTTTTCTGAAGAGAACTTAAGCAATATCTCGCCCACTATTCCCCTCGACATATCCGTCAAACCTGGGATTGTCGAAAATGTCCATATCAGAGCTTCGTGTTCTTCTGACGAAATCATCGCCTACACATCCCTTTTCAAAGAGTTTCGTGACATCTTCACCTAGAGCTATGAAGAAATGCCAGGTATCGACCTTGAGATTGTGATACATGAAATCATGACATACCCTGACGCTAAACCCGTCCGGCAACACCTTCGTCCAGTTCACCCACATAAAGTGGCTACTATCAAGCTCAAAGTAGAGAAACTTCTTAAAGCCGGCTTTATTTATCCGGTGGCTCTCACAGACTGGGTTTCCAATCTTGTCCCGATCGACAAGAAACAAGGCACAATTCATGTATGCATTTATTATAGGGATATCAACAAAGCTTGTCCCAAAGACAACTTTCCTACCCCTTTCATCGATCAAATTATCGACGATTGAGCCAGAAGTGAAATCTTCTCTCTGATGGATGGTTTCTCCGGGTATAATCAAATCAACATTGTTCCTGAGGATCAACATAAGACTGCTTTTATTTGTCCTTGGGGTACTTTTGCCTATCGAAAACTCCCTTTCGGTCTCAAGAACGCTGGCACAACTTTTCAACGCGCTATGTCTTATGCTTTCCATGATATCAAGCACATCATCCAACCATATATGGATGATTTACCCGCTCACTCAATGCGTCGAGTCGATCATCCAACCCACCTCAGAGCCATTTTCGTCCGCTGTCGGTTCTACCGTATACGTTTGAATCCTCATAAGTGCGTTTTCTGCGTGGAATCCGACCGACTTCTAGGTTTTATCATTTCGCGTCAAGGGATTCGGGTGGATCCTTGAAAGGTTGAGGCGATCCTTAATCTCCCTCCTCCTTCTACACTTCACTAGTTACAAAGTTTGCAGAGAAAACCAAACTTTCTTCGTCGTTTTATCCCAAATTATGCCGAGATAACTCGTGGATTTACGCGGCTCCTCAAAAAGGGTTCAGAGTTCGTCTGGGATACCATTTCCAACAATGCTTTTGAAGCTTTGAAATTGTCCCTAACACGTGCTCCGCTTCTCTTTCCCCCGGATTACAGTCGCGATTATTTCCTCTACCTTGCTACCTCGGATTACACCATTGGTATGGTTCTTGTCCAAGAGGATGATGCTAACGACGAACATGTTATCTACTACTTGAGTCGAAGTCTAACGCCTACCAAAATCAAGTATTTACATGTCAAAGAACTGGCCTTGGCTGCCGTCCAAGCCGTCCAACGCTTCTGCCACTATATCCTCTCACGCTAAACTACAGTGATTTCTAACTGCAACCCCATGCAACACATTCTCACACGTCAATTGCTAGGGGGAAAATACTCCAAATGGATTGTGATACTCTAGGAGTTTGACTTGGAATTCGAACGCGCCAAGTCCAAGAAGTCCTTAGTGTTTGCTGAGTTGATATGCGACTTTCCCTATTTTGCAACGGAAAATGTAGCAACTGATTCATTACCCGATGAATCCCTTTTCCTCATCAGCACTGATGATCTTTGGTATGGTGATATCATCGTATATCTCCAAACCCATACTTTTCGGTCAACTTTTTCTAGTACTGACCGACGTTGAATACGCTACCAAGCCCGTCAATACATTATCCTCAGGGATACTCTTTATCGTCGGGGGATTGACTTTGTTTTTCGACGCTGCCTAACGTTCGACAAAGCCGAGAAAGCTCTGAATGACTGCCATTCTGGATCCTGTGGTGGTCATATGTCTGGGTATGCTACTGCCCAGAAGATCTTACGAGCAGGGTATTTTTGGCCTTCTTTATTTAATGACTGCATAATCGTCGTTCAAAAATGCTATGCTTGCTAGACCTATAATAACAAGATATGGCCACATCTCGCTCCTCTTCACCCTGTGGTCTCCGTTGGTCCCTTTGCGAAATGGGGCATCAATTTCATGACATGTCACCCTCACTCGACCGGGGGGCATGGATACATTATTGTAGCCGTTGATTACTTTACGAAATGGGCCAAGATGATGCCGACATTTGAAAACACTGGAAAGACTGCAACATTGTTCATTTTTAATTACATCATAGCTCGTTTTGGTGTTCCCCAAGCTATCATCACTAATCACGGTAGCCACTTTAGAAACTTCATGATGTCCGAACTTACTGAAAAGTTGGGTCTTCGCCATGAAAACTCAACGCCCTATTACCCACAAGCCAGCGGCCAAGTCGAAGCAATTAACAAAGTTCTCATAACTATGCTTCCACGAATGATAGGGATTCACAAAACAAGTTGGCACACAATGTTGTTTTCGGCATTGTGGGCTTACCGAACATCCGTCAAGTCCACTACTGGGTTTACACCTTTCCTGTTAGTCTATGGTTTGGAAGCCATTCTCCCGATTGAATGTGAGATACCCTCTTTAAAACTAGCTGTTGAAATCCTACCAAACACTTATGCTGAGGAAGAACGTCTATTGTATCTTATGTGATTAGACGAAACTCGATGCGAGGCTACCCTAGTCATAGAAGCTCGGAAAAAATGTGTCAAGGCCCAATACGACAAACATGTCAAGCCTCGCGTTTTCTCCGAAGGAGATCTCGTTCTCCTCTATGAACAAGATCGAGATATGCTAGGAGATGGAAAATTTGAAGCCATGTGGCGAGGTCCTTATATTGTTCGACGAGTTTTGGAAAAAGGAGCTTATGAGCTAGTAGATTACGATGGTATCCCTTTGAGTGAACCCAGGAATGGGTTGTACTTGAAGAAGTACTATGCATAAAATCATCTGTGCACGAGTACTTGTATTTTTATTTTATCATACTTCTTGTGTGTTACTATAGCTTGCTTTCGTCGTTATCTGGTCTCTACCCTTATGTGATGTTGTGTTTTATTTCCATATGTCGAAGTCTTCGCTACCCTTTATTGGCTTCGCTGATGGCGCTATTCGTAGTAATCAGAACCTTGCTTCCGCTGCATGGGAAATTTACGCCCCTACAAACGAACTCGTCTCCTTATGAGGTGTGTGTCTCGACCATGCGACCAACATTATTGCAGAGTATAGAGCCGTTATCGAATTGTTGATTGATTCTATCTCGCTTGGAATCCATCATTTGGTTGTGCGAATCGATTCGTAGCTTGTAGTACTATAGTTAAGTAATGTCTATACTATTTGAAGTCCTACTTTGTTACGGGTGTATTTGCGAATTCGCCTCTTGGAACGTTATTTTGATTATATTGAATATCAACATATTCCTAGATGTCTAAATACATTAACTAATGCATTGGCTAACTATGTATTAGACAAACATCTGGATCATTTATAAATCAATCACATCAATTTTCACACAACACAAGATAAACCGGTAGAAGTCGTATGTATATATAACGATCAAAAGAGTTTTTAACAAAAAAAATTTGTCCGAAGACAAAAATGTCAAAATTTGAAGCTCATAGCTTCTACAAAGTGACGTCATGGATGACGTTCACGATAACACACGACTGCTCGGGAAACCCTATGGAGCAGTCGACCAATGGATTCTGACAGTCCTACTGTGTGACGTTGATAACGTCGTGGAACCTCTCCAAGAGGCATGTCTGGAATATCTGCTATCAAACCCTATAGGTTTTGTTCCACTGCTTGATAATCCTTGGCATCCCATTGTGGCTCTGGAACCACCTCTCCTCGTCGCTGAATGGGAGAAGTACCAGGAGGTCGGTAAGGTCCAACATCTGTGTCATCAACAACGAATTTTGTATTTAGTCTTTGGATGAACATATAAAAAAAAAACATTTGCATATGATAAAATTCATAAAAACATTTAAAAAGAAAAAAATTGTGTACTTCTTACCAAGTTCCCCCCACTGAGCATCCTCCGGTAGGACTAAGTCCGGATCTCCTCAGAAATCCAACTCGACATAAGAATAATCATCGACCATCAACATATGTGGTCGCAGCCAGTCGAAGAAGGTATCATCATACTTGATAATTGGTCCAGCTACGTGCCGGGACATGAGTTGACACCATCTCAGCATTCTTGGATCCCTGGGAGCCGGTAAATTCCACTCAACCTGTAGCCTCAGTTATGGAACCCTCTTGAGAAAGAAGGACACTAACAAAGACCCGTACCTGAATTGCTTCAAGTCACCTCGTCTGCATTTGGTCAACTGTTTTTTCATGCTACGAAGCACAACATCTGCCCAGTTAAAAACCTGAGGTTCAATACACTCTATGGCATACTGAAAGTAACTCTGGAGCGCCATGTCAGAAGCGGAGCTCCCAGCCATATGTGCAATGGTGAACAAAATAGTGCGGAGGGTCAAATCCTGCACTCCCCAAATAGCTACTTTCCCTTTCTTCCTCTCTGCCTCTGGAATACAGTGTAAGCGGCAGTACTCACTCATGGGCAGCGCACCACCTCTGCTACCAGTCAGGCTCATGTGATACCCACGCCGTGACAGTCCAGTCAAGAAGTAAATGTCCTGAATATCTAAGGATAGTGTGTGAACCCCTACATGGAATACTTGCTGATCGGGATCCCACATATGCACAAGGTACTCTAATAACCTGATTTGGGCCCTCATGCATGGGATACAAAAGTACTTCAGAATACCACAGTTTCTCAAAGCAACAATAGTGGGAGGATGATTTCCGGCAATGGCATTATCTTCTTCGTGCTCCCTTTCGTGCCATTCAAGAACCATTTTGATGGCCAAATACCTGCATAAGAAGCACAAGAAGAAGATTAATAACTCTATTCATAAATTGGTTTTCTTTCATTGAGCAAAACTTCAAATTTTGTTTATGCTTTGCGGTTCTCGCAGGTCCCCTTTAGGCATGGTGCGAGGTTCTCGCAAGCTACTGTGGGCTCACCTGCGAGAATGACCCATTCTCGTAGGTCCCGTGTAGCCCACCTGCGAGAATGGCTGAGTGCCATGATAGCCCCTAAAACAAACTCAAAATGATAGTTTTTACCAATGAAAATGAAAAATTAAACCATGAAAGAGTAGAGGACAAAGAGCCTACCTCACTGTCACTGACAGCTCGTCGAATGGATGCTCGTAACTCCCGCAATCTGACGCCAAATTTTGAGGGTAAAGGAGGGGTTTTTGGGCTCAAATAATGGTAAAGTTGAAATGATATGGTAAAAAGAGTTTTTACTCCTTTATATTCACTTTTACCATGTTATTGAATTTTTATAATTATTTATTTATCAAAACCTAATCCCTAATGCCCTTTTGAGTGTAGCTTTTGCAGGCGTAACGACTTCAATATTCATATACAGGGGTGCAGACATAGTTTTTCTTCTTCATCGCATGTTTTGATTGTTTTTTATGGTTTTTTTATAAAACCTCGAGCTTGGTCTTTGTCCGTTCTCACGCTCAAAAATACATGAGAACGTGATCGAGCATACTTTTATCACTTTTTCAGGCTCAACAAGGTTATACGAAAAAGGAACCCCCCTAGAGTCCTCTTTAAGCTCTTTTCAGACTCTCTAAATATGAAAAGATAGCCGAGCGACCTTGCTATTTTCACGCTCGATAAAGTATTTGAAGAAAGCGTCTGGTGAGCGATAATTTATCTCTTTTTCGGTCTCATTGGACTATTTTATGAAAAAGGAACTGAGAGAGTTCTCTTTTAAGTGTTTTTCCAGACTCTATAATCATGAAAAACCTTCGAGTTTTCTATCTTTGGACTCGTTAAACAAACATTGACAGACCCGTAATGGGACCGAACCACTCCTTCCTAGGGTTTGTTAAACATACTCCGAAGGACTTATCCAAAGGATAAGCTTATATCAACAAGCATATGTTATCCTCCTCAAGCTTGCATAAAAATAAAGAGGTACTCGCTAGAAATGGTGGGGGAGAATTTGGGAAAGGGATATGTTCTTATCTTCATATTGATTGGCAGTAAGTGTCGCTCTTGAACATGACACCCCCTATTCATTATATTTGAAGCCAGTTTGGGAAATCCATTTTTCTCTCATTCGATTTGCTACAATGTCATACCCTGTGTCGTCTTTGAGTCAATGCTGCCAAATCATTGGTCGTGTCATTCATATGTTCAAGAGAAGTTCATTCGAGACCTCTATCGAGTCAACCATCTGCAGTTGTCAATTCTCTCCATGTCAGCCTTCCCTATGTTCAGTCCAACTTACATCATACTCTGTTTCATCTTCAAAATTTGTTACTCATTTCGTGTCATTGATGGGGGATATATCAAGGCCCTCTTGTGACGAGTTTTGTTCTGTCGACTTTAGCTCATTATCCGGAATCAAGACTTAGAAATTTTTGGTACCTTGGAACCTGCATGCCTCGATGGCAGGTTTCCTCGCTTTCGACAGTGGGTTTACATCATTGACCTATGATCGAAATATTCCGCCGGATGTTCGACTTCAACTCATTCATTCACATTCGAGGGATTGTACTAAGTGTACCTTGGGAGTCATTGACATTAATGGTGATTTCCCTCGCACTTGTTAACGGTTTCATCAATGACCGGTAATCAAGTGGTTTCTCCCATGTTCGACTTCAACACATGTAATCACATGGTTAGATTCGTACTTTTGGGTGATTAAATTGAAGACCCTGGATATTATCTCTTTGTCCAGGTTGCGATGGAATATTTATAAGCTATGACACATAGATCCACTTTGTATGTCTCGTGTCTATGTCGTCTCAATTTGAATTTTCTCACATAGATCCACAGTGTATTCCTGGTGGCTATGCTATATTTTGACGGCATGGATCCACAGTGTATGATTGGTGGCCATGACCTATGTCTACAATGTCATCCGTCTGTGATCTAAGTATGGGAATGCCTACCTCAGAATTAATATATATGATATTCTACAGATGCTTGGTTGTTCGCAGGTTTCCGATTAGGTGTGCTCCTGGTTTCCGACACACACATGCAGTTTACAAAGTCTTTCGGCTGTCACTGATTCCGGCATCATACTTTGGGGGGAATTCTGCTACCCATGATTTTGGTCATCATGATGGTATATTGATGGTGGTGTACTCAGGCTCCTCATAAGAACTTTCTCCTGAGAAAAGTGACATTCATATCTTCCCAGAAAACTTACTTTTGAAGAGAGTTCACAGGTTGCCAATATACTAGGGTGCGAGAATGACCCATTCTCGTAGGCTGCCTTAAGTTAGGGTGCGAACTTCTCGCACTGTGCTACATAGCTAGGGTGCGAACTTGCTCTAAATCTTGGAAAAAGATGAATTCTCGATGGTTCTAGAAGGGAATCTTCTAGAAGAATGGGTTGGAATTCGAATGGTTATCCTTGTACTGGATTCCCTGATATTGTGGGATCATTCTTATCCAAGTAACCATCTCATTCTCTCCTATATATTGATGTAATTCTCATGGAAAAGGTTAAGAAAGATTCATTGGAGAATTGGTGAAAGAATTGTGTGAAGGACTTAGCTTGAACAGGAGCTTGGAGACTCTAGCAAGTCTATCAAGAGGATTTGATCTTCTTCATACAAGGATTGAGCGAGTGTGTGTGTTGGAGCCAAGAGCCACCGAAAGGGAGCTTGTGACATCAAGGCGATCAGGTTGTAATCTTCTACTTTCAATTAATATGATATAGTGACATGTTCTTTTCCCATAAAGTCATTCTCACTTTATTGTGTAATTCCTTGATCATACACATAAGTTGACAGTTGAATATATTTTGCTATCTTCACTTTGGTTGGTTTGTGTTGTCTTGGTCTTGACCTCACGAGAGCACCAGAGCGAAGCGGGAGCAACAGAGACCTTAGGAAGCGATACAAAGGTGTGTTGCTTGTTCCTTCCTACTAGCTAATTCAATGGTCAAAACTTAGGGAAAGAGTCATGTCCTGTCCTGTTTTGTTCTAGATCCAGGTGGATCGAGGGAGATCAGTTAGTGTCCGCACCTACCGATTTGTTCAATAACAGTGGGACATTTCTTTCTGACGATATTGCCAACTATAAGATGACAAGCTAGGTGCACTGTTCCATCCTGGATGGAGGCTACCTTGTAGCCTCACTTTCCCTCCTCTACATCACCATAATCCTCCTTTATGCGATGTACCAAGGATCAATCTGAAGTCTTCCCTGGGTAGAACTGTTGAGGCTCTGGTCCTTGCATGCTCAGTCCTATGATGAGGTGGATCAATGCTGGATCCATAGTGACATGCCTGTCGAGCCATAGATATCCTCTGTGATAGCATGACATAAGGAGTTTAACGCAAGCGTTAACCTCCTGATGTCGACCAAAGTGAGGGATCTTCATTAAATTCAGGATCGTTGATTGCACGAGCTCCTTAATATACGATTGGGAGACTATGCGTGGCTTCTTCCCAGTTGTCTTCATAAAATACCTATGTGGCCCGAGCATCGCGTAGTTCTTCTTGTCTCCGAGGTTAAAGTCACTGTTCTTCAGAGCTGGAAGTTTCCTAACTGGGGTCCAACTACACGTATCCCTTTCAGGATGTATGCAGTGATCAACGTGTATTCAAATTCACGTGGGATACTATTGTAGTTAACCGTGCCAGCCAAAGGTGGTATATAATTTGGGAAGATCGAGGGGATCTGCTTCACATTATCCTAATCATCGCGGTGATTTATTCATTTATCTGTAGTACGACTGGAATGACATCCAGTTGAGGGGGATTCTTGCAATCCTCCATTCGATGACGCTTGTATTCCTATAGACATAACTTTCTCAGCCATGAGATCCATGAGAATCTCCTCCACATACTTATCTAACGCGCTATGTTCGCCCGACATTCACACTTGTAATCAACTATATCGGGTAGGCGAGCAGACAAGGGAGGTCATCAAATGGATGGTGAGGTCTAGAAATCACAACGCGATATGCAATCGATTCTCTGTTATCTCGGATAATAACATGTGGCAAAAAGTGGTCCCGATGCAGCGTTCAACGGGCTAAATAAGCAAGTGTCATAACGTATTCCTCCAACGGGCATGAATGTGTCAATCAATGCGAATCGGTCCATTATGGCGCTGTCCCAACGGTCCAACAATGATATTTCCGTCAATAACTACGTTTCTAGTTGTTCTGGAGCATTATTCTAATGGTTGGGGCGCCTCCAACGGTCATATAGATTCAATGTGGAGAAGTCCCATTCTGCGTGGTTTTTCTATTCCGACGAGGTTCAACTTCTGCAGATATGCCTCCTGCGAAGTCTTTTCTGGAGTCTCCTATAGTTTTTCTAGATTGGCTTTCTTATTACTGAGTTTCCTTGCCTTCTTTCCCGTGATCTGAATCTTTGGATTCCTCTTTCCATTCTTATGCTTATCTTTTCATAGCATAGTGACTTCGTGCTGCTGATGTTCTTTCAAAGGGTTCAAAGGTAATACCTCTTTGCGTACTAGGTCCTGGGTGGACATATTTTCTTCTTGCATGGATGGGTCCTTCGAACCTTCTTGCGTTCTTTCAAATTTGACAACTAATTCTCTCGCCCTCTGTTGCTTCGAATTATCCTCTTGTTATTCTATTAGTCGCTCTATTTTTCTGGTTATGAGGTCCCTTAGTTATTTCTTTTTTCCATTCTGTAGCTTCCTCCTCTGCTTTCCTTATGATCTGATCCTTCTCAATCCAAGACTTTCCTAACAAAAGTGGAAAAGGGGCGTTGTTCTCAATATACTTAATGACTTCAAACTCTTCTTTAGTCGATGTTTCATGAGAAATCATAGGTATGTTAGTAACTCTTCCACATAGGGTTATCGTATTTCCTTTAAACAAGCCTATCCTTCCCAATGAAGGTATCATAGCAGGCTTTCCCAAAATTTCCCAAGTGCTTTCTGGCATAATGTTCACATGTGTTTCTTCATCCAATACATAGTCTATGTCAAAGTCTTCTATTCTTGTGACTATGCGTTGTTTTTATTTCAATATCTCTGACAAGTTGACATCCTTGTGGTCATCCATTGATTCTTTTAATTGTACTAACATAGTCTGATCTTTCTTTGATTCTTTCTCTTTCTGATTTTCTAACATATCCTTAGTATCTTGACCTTCTTTGTAGTTTTCTTGTCTCATGTTCATCTTTTCAATTTTAGCAATCATTCTTGGGAAATCCTCAACCTCATGACCAATAGCTTTACAACAAAGAGAAATAAGACCTGTACCAGGGCATTCCTTAACAAGATGTCTCGATATTCTGCAATTATAACACAGTGTTATTCCTCTCCTTATTTTAAACGAGCCCCAACCTTTCCTGTACTACGCACTGGGATCATAGTGATGGATCTACAATCTGCAAAAATTCTTTCTAGGTTCCTACATCCACTTATTAGTCCAAAAATTCTTTCTATGCATATGAATAACATATTTTTCTGTATTTATATAAAATTTATTCAGATCAATTATTTCTTCTAACTGTGCCCTAACATTTAGGCTAGGAAAAAATCTATCAAACATACCTAGATTCATACTTTCGAAGCAAACACTTCCACTTATCTGACCTTTACCAGAGCAAAAAGCTTTAAGATCTTACCTCTTTTCTTTAGATCTAGTTTCTTTCTTAGCACAGAGCTTCGCAAGTCAAGTAGAATACTGCGGACTACAACAATAGATCTACGTACAAAGATTTCAGTTTTCTCCAGTTCTCAACAATCAGAGTTTCAAGTCCCGACAACAGAACCATTTGTTCGCACAGGGGCAGACCCAATGTTCAATGCTTCAACAACACAACAAGAAAACACTAACTACTGGCCCTTTCGGCAACACCTGTGAAGCATATGAAGTCTCACCCGAGGTAGAGGCAGGGGGGGTTGTAGGACTCAGATGTCTACAACCAGTCCGGGACACAGATCTGTGATTACAATACTTAACAGAGCACTTAAACAACAATATGCATTAGTTTCTTGAATCTCATTCACATCGCAGATTAAACCCTTATTACAGATCATCGTAGTAACCATAAAGATCAAGTACTCCCATTCAGTTAGCACATAGCATTAACTCATATCTAACATTCAATCATATTCAAGCACTAAGAAACAACATCAGATTCATTCAACATACATTATAAAAACAACACTAAGCAAGTAAACACATAAACAACATCGCACAAAGCACATCAAGACACAAGATATACATGGTTCACCCCAATGTGGGGCTACATCCACCAACTTCTTCTTCTTATTTATTATTCTTCAATGTTCTTACATTCCTCTGCTCATGTGCACAAAACCATAGAGCCAAGCTTCACACTGGACAAGTGATCTGTGCACAACGAACTAGATCCACCTTCCCAAAATTAGGTCAAGGCACAGAGCCAACTCCTTACTAGCACAGAGCTGGACTAACATATTATGCACATAGCCAATCAAACAATCTCTTACACTTCTTGCACTAAGCTTCTACTTACAACATATGGCACACATATCCAACAACTTTCCTTATTACATCGCTTAGCTACTTATTTATACATTTACAAAAAGGCCTAATCATGGGTAAACCCATGGGATGACATCCCTTAACCCATTACATAAACCCTAAAACCTTTTTTTCAATCCACAAGCCTGGAAAACAAGCGAGATCCCATGATCTCAGCTCTGCCTGGGTGCTCCATCTTCGACCAGCCCGTCGAAGTCCCAAAAGTGGTCAAATACGACCAATGTTACCTCAAAACATGGTCGAGGGCCAACAATTGGATATTGGTTTTGCATAAAATTTTCAAGGAAAGTTTCCTCATCAATTTTGATACTAGACAAGAATGTGGTGATTGTGTAGATGGGATAGGTAGTTGTTTGGGTCACATCTTCTTCTTCTTCTACCCAAATAGGAAGGTTTTCAATTATCAAAGGTTGCGCAGGAGGATAAAGAACAATATGTTTTTGGGATAGGCCATTAGTTATAGTCATGTTTCCCGCCCTAAAACCATTGTATGCATTTGTTGTGTCCATCTAAGGCCTCCCCAAAATAAGAGGACACCCATTGAAATGAAACTTGGTTTGAAGAACTAAGAAATCAGTAGGATATTCCCAAGAGTCAATATAAATTGTTATATCTTCCAACATCCCTTCATGTTTGACTTTGGATATGTCTGTAAGATGGAGGACAGTAGGGGTATCCCTCAAGAATCCCCGAAGGTTTAGTTTAAACATAGTATCTTTGGTCATAACATTTATCGAAGACCCTAAATATATAAGAGTATTCTAGATCAAGGTTTTGTTGTTGTGAAAATTCACTAGAGGGCTTCTTGGATCCAAGTATTTAGATACAATTAACTTTCCCAGTATAAGGTTAGCTAGTTGTCCTATAACATTTATGGTGGGGGCATATTTTCTCTTTCTCCCTGGCCTTATGATGCACTCTTCTTTGATAAATCTATTGAAAATGGGCACATCCTTGATGGCTTATAAGATATGTATCTTTATGCACAAACTCTTGAGTTCTCCTAAAAGTTCTTTCTCTTCAGATGTATAAGTTTTATTTTCATTTAATATTTCAAGATAAGGAGGAGTTTGTGGTTAGGGTGAGGTAATATATTCTTTCTCAGATAATACATCTTCTATGATATTTGGTTGTTGTTGCAAAACTTTTCCTGATCTAAGATTTATTTGTTGTACTTCCAAGGAATAAGTCTGATAAATTGTTTCATTGTTGTACACAGGTTGAATTTGTTTGTTATTCGGATTTGGAGCACATTGAGTAGGTAGCTGAGGTTTTTTAGGAGGAACACTATTTTGAGTAGTGTTATTGGGTTGAGGAGAAGGAGGCATTAATGCAGGTTGCTGAAAATTTCTGGCCTACATCCTTGTAGAGGTTGACTCCACAAGGGGCTTTTGATTTTGTGGAATGCTAGGAAAGGAATGGTATGGAGGAGGAATTGGTGGTCCTTGATATTTCCAAGGATTTGGATATGTCCAAAGAGGTGGATTGGGATTATACCAAGGTTGAGAAGACATTTGAGTATTATATGCACCAAAATTTTGAGCAGGATTGAAGTTCAAACCTGTTTGAAAGGGTCTTGGTGCTCCAAGCCTCCTCTGATTGATGAAGTATAACGACTCCACACTGTCCCAAGCTCCTAAAAATGTAGCTTTCAATCTTGGAAAATGACATTTGTTGGTTGGATGTTTTTCTTCACAAATACCACACACATCTATAAGGTCTAAAGGGCACTCATTTCTAGGATGCTTTTTAGTGCCTTTAGGGAAATTGATAACCAATTCTTCATATGCTTCCACTTGTTTCTCTTTTTATCTACAA